>CALNHX010001147.1:0-248099 GCA_940337035.1 Agriotes lineatus | reverse complement strand
TTATGTACGTAGGTGTATTATTATTATTATTTTTATTATTAATTGTGGATGGTAGTAAGTATGTGTTTTTTTGTCAATTTTCTCCTTTTCGGGTTTCTTACATTGCTATGGATTCATATAAATTCAAGGGTTGAGTGGTACGGCAGCCATTAAGGCTGAACTCCCCCTTGTGATTTCACAATTTATTATTTAATTGTAATTAGTAGATAATAACTGTATTTTTGTTACTTATTTCTTGTGAAATAAAGACATTTATTATTATTATTATTGTTATTATTATTATTATTATTATGTTTCTTCAAGGTTAGAGACGTCGTAAACACCTGGAGTTGGATTTTTCTCTTATTTAGAATTCTAAAGGGGAGTAATCGTAGTTTTGGGTTTAAGAAGTCGTGGCGCCCTGATTCTAATTGATTATTGACGAACCCTTATTTTGAAGTAGCCAACAAGCTCGTTTTAGGTACTTCGAACAACCGTTGTTTTGACTAGAAACTAGTTAGAGCAAATAATTGTTACAGGTTATTTTTTGTTGTTGTTTTAAGTGCCGTTTTCTGGTATAACGAGCTGTATTTAAATACCCAGATATAAACTTTTACTTTAAAGCCCTACGTTTTACTAATTCCAATTGCTAGATCTACATACCTCAGACGTTTTTCAGATTTTTTGCTATAATGTTTCGATATGCTGATACAGCCAAATCCATAATTATGCAGGTCTTCGCGTTAATATTTTTAATAACTAGATCGGGCTTACTTACAAATATGGCGATGCAGGGGAATTCCTTTTTAGGAAATTTAACAAGTTTAAAGGTTGTAGACTGAAATAAGGTTTGGCTTCAGAATACTTTGGTGCAGAGCGCAAAAAGGGATTACTGTACTACGAACGGGAATATGCCCCTAAACTTATTTCACAATAACGACTTACATCTACACGGAATTTGGCGAATTTGGGTTTGCAATACGAGTTCAACTTCTTCTAGCAGATTATAACTTATTTAAAATTGACAGCAAAGGATATATGCAATATTAAATAATAAACCATAATTGGCTTAGCTGGCGTACACTTTATACTTGTTGATAGATGTGAAAAACGCGGTTTTTGGAGCTGAACGCAGATGCTAACCTGCGAGTTAAGGCTTAAGCTTACACTTAAAATTCATTGATATCTCGGGTCGAAAACGGAAGCATCGTTGACAGCAAGCGTCAACTCTATACTCTCTCTAGGGGAAGATTTTCTCCAAATCTCTGTTATACAAGTTTACAACGGCAGTTTAAAGATTTTTAACGAGCAATTAGCGTGAATCCACACGCAACGAACAATTGATAAGAGTGCTGTAGTTGTATTTAGTTTTTTCTGATTTTATTTTTAAGGCTTTGTCTGTTATTAGCAGCTACCTGGGATTTGCTTACTTTTTTCAAGAGTTCATCGTTTTTTTAACTTAAACCAGTTAGAGAGGCTGGCTACAGTGACTGTGTGGACCTTCTCAATCTAACGTATGCCTCTATCCCCCTTTTTTCTCGACACTTAGTCTGCAATTGTCTGCTCGCAGATGTAACTGATCGTTCATAGTGGGTAGCTTCCTTGCACTTCTATCAAACTTCGTCAGTTTGAAAATTCCAAAACGGTTTGATACAACGGGAATCGCAAAAATATTAATTTTCTAGATTTTTTTGTTTATCTGTCAGCTCAATGTCGAGAATATATCTCAGTCGTCTCTTGAATTCAAGTTATAGATTGTTATTTGATCCACACCTCTATGTTCTTCTAGGCGTAAATATTTATTACACGTCATGGGGTTCGGGAGCTTTATTAGTGTTGTATTGATCTAAATTACGTTTTCACTCATTGAAACTACGCTTCTCTGCAGAATCACTTTGGCGCACTTGTTGATGCCAAATTTCATAGAAATTCCCAGTTTAATCTCAAAACTTTTACAGCATCTTTTCTAGTTGATTATTGCGATCAAACAGTGTCAAGCCATCGACATAAAGCGAACAACTTATGGGTGTCAAATCAATTATCCGCTGTTTGGATTTTATTGTCAAGCGGAACTAGACATACGCAAAAAAGAGGTGGTAAAGGATCAACTTGAAAGATACCTCTTTTTATTTTGATGATATCTTGCTTGTGCGCTGTATTATATTATAGTGCGGTAATAGCTCCATTGTTTCATTATTTCACCTGCCTACAGATGGTATATTTGCACGACTTTGATGGTCCAACTACATGACACCCTATCTGAAGTTTTGTTGTAGTCGAACCATCCTATAGAGAGTATTTTTACTTCCCTCGTCTGTAAGACCAAGTGTATTGTAATGGCGAAAAGATCAACTTCCGGGATTTCTTTAGATGTTCACATTTCAGGATCGCTAGGTACCGAAAAACATGTTTCTCAATTCCGTCCGTCTGTCTGTCTGTTGGCGGTATAACTAAAGACTACTTGTTGCAGAAAAAAATATTTTCATGCCGATTATATATCTACCTGGCAGGAAACCGAGAAAATTTTTGGACAAATATAAACAGAGTGAGCACCTTAAAAAATATAACTTTGTTTATTTTTGTTTTAACTGAGAAATAGATAAAAGTAGCAATTTTCACATACGTATCTTAGGCTTTGCCCTTGACGAAAATGGAAACAACAGATACACAAGAAATGTTATAAAAATTAAAATATGGATTAACAATAAATGCATCTCACTGATCGGACGCGTCCTTGGGCGAGGCAGCGAAAGCGTGCTTTACTTCGGGCTCCGCCCAGATCGTTAAAATTGTATTCGCTGGCTCGTTCACAGGCGCTGAAGTTCGAATCCCATCGCAGATAATGTTTTTTATTTGAAAAGTTTTCCTTTATTGTTACAGTATTATTACGAACGTGAGGATATTTTTATCCCTAGTTGTCTTTGATTTTTAAAATTTTTTAATGTCCCGTCTACTTGTAAGGGAAGTTTTGAGTAAAATCAGTGATTTTTGTTTACAGTCGTCTTCTATAATTAAATAAATCTTTTGCTGCATTGTTTTTGTTCATTTGGCATTAGATTGTGTTTGGGAATACGTTTTTTATGATGGTCATTATAAGTTTGTATAAGTTTTGTAAGAAAGTAATTTATTGACCTGTAGTTCACTTCTATGGATGTTTCCACCTGGTTATAATACAATCAGCATTCTGTCTGGTTTCTTACAGTTCCCCATACATCTTCCTAGAATTTTTGAACGTCCTGTATGCCTGGATTAGAATATTTGCGGGTTATTTTTCAGGTCTCTGTCTTGTTTAAACTAGTCTATTTTGTTGTTGCACTTCCGTATTCTTTGAGCAAACGCCTAGAGTTTTTGTTTTAATATTTCTCGTATTTGAAAGACTGTGTTGCGTTCCTCTGTCCGCTATATTGTTGAAATAAAGCCAGTTATTCTTTTTACATTTAGTTCAGGATTTCTCGTTTCCTCTAGTTCCGTTAAGATAGATAACTCCTATTACTTTGTTTTACTTTCTATTATTTATTCCGAAATAGTTCTTTTTTGGTAGTTTTTGTTCTTTTTAAGCATGATGTCGCTTAGCATTTTTGTAAACATTGTAGTGCTGATTGCTTCTGCAGAATAGATTACTTCATTCAGATATGTTAGGTCCTTCTTCTCTTTATTTGAGCAATATTTCTGGGAATTTGGTCAGCTTATTGTATTAGTGCCCGTTTTGAAACTCATTAAAATGTATAGCTTTTATCACTAGTTGTACAAATCACCATTGCCAACAATTACTTCTTGCCTCGTTTTCAGCTCTAAGTGTAATATTGAATTATCAGTTATTTACCCTTCACTTCTTTTGTTCTCTTGAGCTTGAGTTTTGTTTAAACACTTTTATGTTTCTTCTAACATTCAGGAGACGCTTAGTTTGCTTTCTTTTTTCCGGTATCATTTAAGTTTTTCTGGTTTATAAAGTACCTTCGTTAAATTTTCAACTCTTTTTTGGTTGACGTTGAATCGGATATCTGGATTTCTTTTTCTCCATAAAACTGTAGCTCTTGTTGTTAGTAGCAGTAGCACCAGAGCATTTCCTTATGTATAATCATATATTGACTAAGTGTTTCTTTCTCTTTCTTGTTATACTTCTACTCCGGGTTGAGAAAATTATGTTCGGTGACCGTTCAACATTGAGCTACTGTTCACTTCTTCATATTTTCCTCTTATTCCTATTTATCGTTATTCTTACGAGAAGCAATGGATTCGTATATCTGTCGAAGTAGAGCCCCTCGTGTTCCACTAGAGTGACTATTTATTCAGGAGGGGAAAACCACCCCTTGAATCTGCTCGTAACTATCAGCTTCTTAACCATACTCGCAAGACCGTATAACACTTTCGGGTACGGATTTTTGAAGTTTATTCTTTCTGGCTTTATTTTGGCACCGAAATCAAACGGTAAAGCAGAGCCCGAGAGATTGTGACCGTTCCTGGCCGTAAGACCACCGCTGCAGGGGTTACTATTATAATTTTCAATGTCTCGTTTCCGTCAGTGTATAGGTACAATGAATGGGAAAACATTGCTATGAATTATACTAATTGTACGTACGACGATGACTGTCATTAAAAATCTCATACCAAAATCTTGTTTCGCAATATCATATGAAGTGCTATAAAAATGGCTATATCCTTAATGTACCCCATATACTTTATTAAACTAAACTAAATTCCACATTCGTGATAAAAAGTTAAGATTCAGTGCCTATTGGGAAATCATATATTAAGGACAATAGTCGAGTGCTAACAATCAGTGAGGAAGTCTGCCACGAAAACGTTATCTCAACAATCGGAACGTTCACCTTTCCGCTCCGCATTTACGCCATATCGGTTTTTATCTTTATTATTAGTGTAATAAACAAAACAATCGCACAAAAAACGGCGAAAATATACGATAACTTTCCTCCTCTGAGAGGAAGTACACAACCCCAAAACTATAACTAATATGGCAACAGCATTACAAAAAATGAATCGACCTACTTTCTCCACCCGTTAAGGAAATTACCAAGCGTTATACATGAAATTGAGACCGTCTAATAAGTAGGAATCCCTATTGCCGCTTATCACACCAAACCGATCACGCCGGTTCTTACCTATCAATGACTAACAAAAACAGTCAAACCAACATGCAAACTCAGAGCAGTAGAAGCAAGGATAAACCATCTACTAAGCTGTAATGCCACAAATGCCAACAATTTCGACATCCTAAGAACTTTCGTTTTGGAAATCGACGATGCGTTAAATGCAAAGAAAATAACATACCAAATTCCTGTAGTAAGGTACCCGATTATCCTCCTTACTGCGTCAATTGTAACGCAGCTCACCCTGCCAGCTCACACCGTAAAGAATTTCTAAAAGCTCGAATTCCAATCAGGAACGAATGGAAAATACTAAATAAGACACGCCAAGATAGTCGTCATCCAAACACAACCTCTGCAAATTCTAACACTAATAATCAAATAGAACCTCTATACACCAACACCACTTCCAAGAATTCTTCCTTCTCTTTAGATTCCGAAACGACCGGCCATCCACAATTGTGGTGAAATAGCCGTCTTTACGAAAAAGCAGCTATCAAGTAGTAAACCTATTGAAATACATATAAAAAGATTAGAACAGCCTCAAATACCATAACTTTCACCCAAATAGTAAGTGCTTATAAACCACCAAAACTAGCTCTTAGAGAAGTAGATATAATCAACATATTATTAGAAAGTCAGATAAATCTATTCACAACCCGCTTACAGCAACCATGTACTCGCAACTTATATACCAACCCTAGCTACAGAGCAGTCCTCTGAATAAGACTTAATTAACAATGTCAGGTCTAGACTAAATTATTTTCACTCTGAGATTCAGCAAGTTAAGTTGTTTGAGTGTTGGCTGTGGAGCCTTTTTATTGGTATTTGATTGCCATGTATTATTACAATGTCATTAGACGCTAGGAAGTATTCTCAGTTTTTCTGAAGTCAGTGCCGTGGTAATTTCAATCAAGATGCGGACCGTACAAATAATTTTTTTAGTGCTCGTGATCGTGTGCCGTTTTTAATGTTATGGTCGACGATTTTCCCTTTGAATTAGTTTAGCTAATTATGGGATTTGCATTTAAACCCGTTAGGAAGCGCTGGTCCCGCTTCGCTGCATTTAGGCGCCGCCTGAAATTAGCCTGAAAAGTTTTATTTGTCACATGAACCGCTCCGGTCCATGATAGCCGGAAACTATCTTGCAGATTACCAAAGGCGTTCTTTCATCTGAGCGGATTCAGGTACCAGAGTTACTGTGCATCTCGGTGGTGCAGTCCCAGGAAATCTTGCAACATACTTTTATTTAATTATGAATTGTGAGTAAAATAGTACAAAGAAAAGTTTCTTACTGCTTAAGGCGGACAGCGAATGCAATTCTTGTGACATGTATATGTTTATCTTTGTTGCGCTTCTTTTATCGGAGGCTCTAGACAAATGCGCATCATGCATCAAATTAGAAATGAGCTTCTTGGCAATCGTCCACCTATTGATTTTTCAATTATGATAAGCTGCTGACTGGTTCCTGCTGCTGGGCATGACCCTATTATTCCTTTTCGGCCTTGAGTGCTATATGGAAAGCGCAATTTTATATGAAATCAAATTTTAATCATATTTTACCATTTCACTTTGATTGAAACAAACCTTCATGTTTGACTTAGCGATTCCCTTGTTTGGAACTGCCAAGCAGTTTTTAAATATTAACTGGGTCGTTTTGCATTTAGCGACCTAGTTTAACATTTATGTAGCCAACTCCACGTTCTTTCAAATTGACGAGCTTGGATTAATGCGTATGCATCTAGACGCTGTTTACTGTCATTTTGTTTTATTGGTACCTACTACTGGTATATATTTTATTTCACCTACCAAGACTTGTTTATTTGTTTTTGTATAGGTTGGTATAAGATAGAGGCAGTACACGCTAAGTAGTTTTATGAAACTGTGTCCTAGGCTGGTTTGGTTGTTGGGATTGACACTTAGCGCCTGCTAATAATTTGCTTTATGTGTTCAATTATTGACCTTAAGAACCATTGCTTGCTCCTTGCCCATGATAACAAATACTCCTGAGTTTTGAACTAGCCCGGATTGTACACGCCTTTTATTAAAAGGCGATACAATCTTCATCCTGAAACGCATTAAAGATCACTTCAGTATACAATTTGATAGAATAGATTGATTAAGTATCTAGGTGTTTATCCAAACACTCGACTCATATGGAATTTTTATATCAACAATAAATTGAATGTCGCCTGCTCTAGAGTAAGGCAATTATATCTCATACTAAATCGGAATACACCATGACCGCAGGAATGTGGGATATTTCAATACAAAGCACTTTTGAGACCAATTCTCACATATACTTGCCCAGTATGGTGCCCGACTTCAAAACTCAACAACAACAGAATCCAGACCTTCCAAAATTATACTTCGAATTGTGAATATTGAACCATGGTGTGGGCAGGTCATATCGTGAGAATAATAAAAGAAAAATAAATTCAAAACTCCGTTACACGGAACTTCCCTAGCAACAATATTAGGTCCCGGGTGGTGTAGCTTGAACAAGACTCCACGTTCGGTCAGTAGAGTTAAGCAACGCTCTTTTTGGTCAGAACTTGGATGGGAGTTTCACGGCTGCTTCTTCCGGCGCCTCGTGGTGCGGCTGCCACGGAAATAGTTGGCCCCGAATGTCATAATAACATCATGACAGTCGTTAGTGGGGTTGGAAGTCCCCATAAAATGTACAGCGACGCCTATAATTGGCCTAACGGCTGTTGGCTGAGTACGAAGTAAATAAATAAATAAAACAAGTTTTGAAAATATGTATCAAAGGAGAAAATTTTCACCCTGCAGCTGTTGGGTATAAAATATATCTACTTTGACCAAGAGTGAAAATCTAAGCTATTTCGAACATATTATTTTTCTCTATTAGTTCTAAGGCTGCCGCGTAGATCACTGCACATTTCTGACCTTTTAAGATGTTCACCCTGTATCTGTTCCGCATAATTAATAAACTGAAATTTCCAACAGAATCCCGTAACTTTGCTACCTCATGCAATATGACTATCATAACTCTATAATAAAGCAGAACAATTCCCAAGGTCAAACATATCAACTCGTGGTCTATGTGCAGTTACAATTGTGGGCGTGGTCTTGATATTAGCAGCGTTGCCAGACCTGGTACAATTCTACGAATCTGGTACATTCTGAAACCGTTTCTGCAAAAGTATATTTTTAAAATATTTCTGGTACATTTTCATCCTCATTTATTAGATTAGACGAAACTGTCAAAAATAAATTAGCAGATCAGCCAGGCAAAGCGGAATTGGCAGACAAAATACGGCGTCAATCTTATTTATTTCGTACAGTATCCTCATTTAATTCTAAGAAATTGCAACTAAAGCAAGAGAATACATTTTCGTAGAAGTGTATTATCGTGTCATACCAGCTTAAATAAACATTAATACTACAAACATAGTGTTTAGTGTTATGTTGTTTTCCTTTAATTATTGTACAATATTTTGAGGAGTACATTTTCATCCTCATTTATTAGATTAGACGAAACTGTCAAAAATAAATTAGCAGATCAGCCAGGCAAAGCGGAATTGGCAGACAAAATACGGCGTCAATCTTATTTATTTCGTACAGTATCCTCATTTAATTCTAAGAAATTGCAACTAAAGCAAGAGAATAAATTTTCGTAGAAGTGTATTATCGTGTCATACCAGCTTAAATAAACATTAATACTACAAACATAGTGTTTAGTGTTATGTTGTTTTCCTTTAATTATTGTACAATATTTTGAGGACGTCTGACAACACTGTTATTTCACGCACAACAAGGAGGCTGTAAACAGTTGACGCCATAACATAACCTGCTATAGAATTCCATCTGAGCTCACAAATAATGGAAAAATAGATGAATTAGGTAGTTTGAGGAGAAAAAAGTGGATTGCTGCCCTCAAAAGGACTGATTTGACACAAGCAAACATTAAATATGGTCGTATTTGTTCAAGACATTTTATAACAGGCAAGTAAATTTTCCAATTCAGAAATTACGATGGCTTGACTGCTAGAGCGAACGAATTTATTTAGGCAAACCAACACAACTTAAGGATACAGATAACCCAGACTAGATACCTTCGCAACACCTTGGTTACGGATCTGCAGCATTAAGCAAGCAAACTTCAAAAAGTTGTTAGAGCAGAATAGATGTCGAGCGCAGTCCCAATGTTAGTACGCGACGGTTGTCCATATCCTGTAATGGTTTATACACATGGTGGCGATTTTGTTAGAGGAGCTTCGAATTTATTTCAAGGACACATTTTGGGTACGTGTTACAAAGTTGTGGACTAGGAGCGTTAGGTAATCGTAAAGCTAAATTGTTCTCGCAATATGAACATGACTTTTCTTGTAGGTTTTCTTAATACAGGCGATGTTAATTCACCTGGGAACTATGGTATTCTTGATCAAGCAATGACATTAAAATGGGTGTATGACAATTTGGAATAATTCAATGGCGATCGAAATTCCACTATTTTATTCGGTCCTGGAGCGGAAGCTGGGCTTCTTATGGTTGCCCCAGATACCAGGTATATGTTGGTATTTTAGAATCACTATATGGTGTTTTATTTAAATTTTATTTCAGAGTGCATCGGCAGTAGCTGATTGGGCATTAATAGTAGATATTTTGAAAGAAACTACCGAGTATTTATTAAAACTGGAAAATTTTATCAAAGCCTAAGGTACATATCTAATGTAACTATATGGGAAGCGTCAGATTTTGTTTGTAAGTTATTTAGTGGAATTTCATTATGTGTGGTTATTTTTTGTGTGTTAACAGATAAAAATGAAAGTTTGGGACTCGATCGCATATAATGAATCAAGATTTTTTCGATCAAAAGATTAGGGAATTTGTGTTACGATTTAATTATACTTTAAATCCCAATGGCACATATGAAGCAATTACATACAGTGTGTCCCAGATCGAGTGGGATTGCATGGCTAACTTTCTTATCATTGAAGATGGAGATTTGGTTAAATGGACAATGTTTTGCAGTTTCATATGCTGATTTAATATCTGTTTGAAAAAGTTCAAAATGTCGAACCAGTCAAAACTAAAAACTGTCATTTTCTTGTATATCAAATATCTTTGTAAGTATAAGAGATACGAAAAAAAGTAATACCGATGGGGCCACAATTATACCCTGTGTCCACAGGAGGACGCACCATAGGGATAACCAAATAGAATAGAAAGATCGGCTAATGCTGTGCTCGCCGGCACGCTAAAACGTTGTTTTCTGGCTTCCGACTCGCCACTGTATGAAACAATATTGTTATAAATGGTACAAGAAAAGGATCGGTGGTCATAGCACTGGTTGATATTTATATTCTATTAGCATTATCTTATCTCTATGGTGCGTACTCCTGTGGACACACGGGATATAACAGCAATGAGATAACATGAACAAGAAAATAACTCATATTGCTCGAGTAAGAAAGAGATAAATATAGTAGCAAATATTCAAGAAGGCTTGACGCTTAATTTAATTATGACATATGTTAACTAAACATGCCTACTAAAATATTTTTTTCGTATGGCCATCTCTTTCTTACTCAAGCATTCTATTTTGTTATTCATGTTATCTCATTGCTGTTATATACCGGGTGTCCGTTCTTAAAGTCGAACATAGGCGAATAACATTGTATTGAACGCTTTTGCCGATTCCTGCTCGCCAATGCAACTTACAGGGAAGGTAATGGTATCAATGGAAAGATAAAATTATTACGCATCAAATGATACCAATAATAATATTCAAGATGCGATAGTTATTTTTAAATTTTAATTTAAAACTTGGGAATTTTAAATATATTATGCCAAGTTCGATAGCATTTGTCAAAAAATTGGTATTTAGTTGGCTTAAATCAGATATTTTCTGTCAACGTCTGTTAAAATTATCTACAGAAAAATTAATTATTTCAATGAAGAACGAGTGAATGCACAGATGTTAATTGCCTATGTTCGACATTGAGAATGGACACCCGGTATAATTATGGTCCCTTCCATATTTGATTTTTAGGTTACTAAATAGAATTTGTACTTCCTTTTACAATAAAGGAGGTATTGGATTCACCCCAAAAATTTGAAATTAAGTTTTCAATAGATCTTCACGTTTTAGAGTCCCCTGATCCCAAAAAACATATTTTTTTTCATTGGTCTGTCTGTCTGTCTGTGTGTCTGTCTGTCTGTGAACAGAATATCTCAAAAACGAAAAGAGGTATGACGTTGAAACTTCATATATAAGTTTTGTGTACTATGTAGATGCGACAGCAAGCTTTTCAAGAACATCGCATAACCAGAAGTATGGTGTTTACTCTTGTGATTTTTTTTAAACTTGAAATTTTTATTACATTTTTTATGTGTATTGATGTGAGATAAGTGATTTTCCAGTTGAATACTTTTAAAATGGGTTTCTTTTGTTTTTTTTCTATTTTTTTTATTAACTCCTATTTTAAATAGAACACCCGGTATATTATTGCATTTTTGAATTCAGCTTAAAATTCTAGAGATAATTTGTCTCTTCACCTAATGCTCTATTTTGTACCGTTTTTGTAAAATTTTTAATTTTTGAAAATTTTTGACAAATGCTTAAAAATTTAAAATCAAATTTTTGGCTAATTATAAGATCACTGTAAAAGGAAGTTGTGTGCGTGTATCACACCAGATTTTTTATTCTCTTTTCAACGATGTAAGATAACATATGATTGACTAAAAAATACCAGTAAAATTAATTGTTTTTACATTTTAATCAAGTAGGCTTACATGGATCAAAACAAAATTAGGTGAAATTTATTTTACAAAACCTTGAGTGTACTTCCAAAATTCATCTTAGTCTAGGAACGTACTTCCAAAAAGTTACTAAACCAAATAGGTTAGGGGTATGACATTTATTTATCAACTGTCATAAATGTTATAACTTAACTACCTTTAAGGATGTTAAACAAATACTCTGTTGGATACTATTGATGTATTTTTATTACTTTTTATAAAAGTTCAGGCAAGAATTTCTAGAATAATATGTACTTTGACACTGAAATAATGAGATTTATTAATTGTCATTGATTGTCATGTTTAAATTCAAAGTCGCCTTTATGCAGGTGTGGAAACAAGAATACAGAATTCCTTGCACAAAAATTGTATGTACATGCCAACTTAAAGAAATAGTTAATGTTTTTGTGTTTAGTGAATGGCCTATAGTAACATGTTAATTAAGTACTAAGTACTTGAACCACAAAAACCATCGTGATATTACTTTTTAAATGTATAATCAAGTAGGTAAGCAGCCATGATGAAAAACAATAAGAAAGTTTCCTTAAAGTAACCCGTCGTGTCGTCAAATGGTGTCAACTATGTTTAGCTAACAATCACCAGCATTTTGATCATTTCATGTGATTATCAGGATTATGTTTTGTTTTTAAATAAATGTTGTTTGTTTTTTTATCTATGTAAGCCTACTTGATTAATATGTAAAAACAATTAATTTTACTGGTATTACTTCCTGTTACAATAAAGGAAGTATTGGATTCACCCCAAAAATTCGAAATTGAGTTTTCAACAGATCTTCACGTTTTAGAGTCCCCTGATCCCAAAGAACATATTTTTTTTCATTGGTCTGTCTGTGTGTCTGTCTGTCTGTGAACAGAATATCTCAAAAACGAAAAGAGGTATGGTGTTGAAACTTCATATGTAAGTTTTGTATAGTATGTACATGCGACAGCAAGCGTTTGAAGAAAATTGCATAACCGGAAGTAGGTGTTTACTCTTGCGATTTTTTTGTTTTTTTAGATCGTTTCAAAAACGGCTCTAACGATTTCCTTCAAACTTTATGTTTTTATTACATTTTTAATGTGTATTGACGTGAGATAAGTGATTTTCCAGTTGAATATCTCTAAAATGGGTTTCTTTTGTTTTTTTTTCTATTTTTTGTATTAACTCCTATTTTAAGTACAACACCCGGTATATTATTACATTTTTGAATTCAGCTTAAAATTCTAGAAAAAATTTGTCTCTTGTTCTAATTCTCTATTTTGTACGGTTTTTGTACCATTTGCAATTTTTGAAAATGTTTGACAGATGCTTAAAAATTTAAAATTAAATTTTTACCTAATTATAAGATCACTGTAAAAGGAAGTTGTGTGAGTGTATCACACCAGATTTTTTTTATTCAATCATAAGTTATCTTATATCGTTGAAAAGAGAATAAAAAATTCTATTCAGTAACCTAAAAATCAAATATTACTTTTTTCAGTATCTCTTATACTTACAAAGATATTTGACATACAAGAAAATGACAGTTTTTAGTTTTTCTCTAATAACTTTTGACTGGTTCGACATTTTGAACTTTTTCAAACCGATATTAAATCAGCATATGAAACTGCAAAGCATTGTCCATTTAACCAAATCTTCATCTTCAATGATAAAAAAGTTACTTATGCAATCCCACTCAATCTGGGACACACTGTATATGTACATTTACTGGCCAGATTCATATATGGTAAGAAAATCGTTTTAATTTAATTTTAATTGTGTGGATCCAGTAACTTAATATTTTCCAAGCAAAACGCAAGAGGCTTTAAGCCCTATAAGTCAAATGTTCTTAGCCGCGACGAAATTTTGAGGTTCATTCGTACTTCACCGGACGAAAAGTATTTACTTGCAAAGGTTAACATTATTGATCCATTTCTTTCCTTTTAATTGTAAAATTACATTGCAGACTATACTTATGAGTATAGCTGGCGGTTGTCGCATTGGAGAACTGGTCAAAATGAAAACTGACGACGTGGACGTCGTTTTGTTAATTTAGTTGTAATGTACTTATGTATAATTTTTTGATAAATTATTGATTTATTTTGGTTGACATTTATTGACATTTTTAAAGCGCTAGCGGAATAAACATTTTAAATCGCTAGCGGAATACAAATTTTAAATGACTGTTTATAAAACATCAACTTTCATGGGCAGGCCAGAAACAAATAACGGTCACTTTATACGGCAAAATTGAATAAAATTATTTAAGATTAATTTAGTTTGAAATGTGTATAGCTCAATAAGTACTGAGAATAGGACACATGTTCATATGAACTTTTTTACTTGAAATGATCTCAAGAACATGCTCCCGTGCCGGGAGAACTTTGCGAGACACTACTGAAAGGTTAAGTAATTCAGAAAATTGTGGTTGCATTGCATCAATAATGTGTCAGTTACGCGATCCCGGTTTGCTCTTGAATGACAGAAATACTAATGATAAATGGCTACAAAATCGTTGATATTTTAACTTTTTCTTATGGCAAATAGTATTTAAACGTTTTCTAAGACATGGAATTGCCATGTTTCGTACAATTTTACGCAACCTCTATATAAAAATGTTGATTGCAAATAAAATAGTAATTGTCACTTTGTTTGACAAGCAATTATTGCAAGTCAAACAGAGCCACTTTTAATCCAAATAATGCATACTATTTTTTCTGCAACCTAGAAAAGTACAAAATTCAAAATTTTAGATGATTGATTGCTTTTGACGTTACTTATTTAAAAACCATTATGACAAGTGCATCCCTAGGCGACCAGTTACACCTTAATTTTAGTTTATAGGAAATAATTGCTATTTATGTTACAAGTATAAAATTAAGGACTTCTTTTGGGTGAACCGCAGTGTACGGTAATGCGAGCGATGTACATAAAGAAGGCCAACCTTAATGAAACATTGGAATTGTATATATATATATATATATATTTATTTTTATAATTAGTAATAAAATAATAAGTACATTTTTATTGTTACTCTTTTCTCACTTGGGTGTTATCCTGTAATAAAATAATTATTAGGTAATTTAATACCAGTAGAATTGTTCTGCAAATTGAGAAATAAGATTGAGATGACAAATTGCAATAAAATTGGGAATTAATTAAATTGCTCTATTTATTTAAAATAGTGATATTTAATAAAACATTATTTTAAATATTAAGAACCAAAGTAAATACAATTAAGAAATGTTTTTGAATATGTACTTTGTAAATACGATTAAATTAATTATCGGTATGAGGTGGCAGTATTATAGCACCTTTGAAAGAGGTTTTAGTAAAGTTTTCGAAAATTAATTTGGAAGGATTTCACAAAATCAACAACACTGATTTACAGTTATCAATTGACAAAAAAACTGCAATAATACTAGCAGTCTTTTTTAAATCTCGGTAGAATATGTTCAAGAAATTTATTGACAAATATAAATGTGTAATAACATTAGTTAAGCCAATTACGTATTTTTTTGTAGAAAAAGTAGGTAATATGATGGACATTTTACTTACCATGTTGATTCACACACCACTTATAAGAGCAAGACACCAAGCCAAATAAACAATATACCAAGACAAAATTACAAAAGCGACTGAACACCAAGAACTTTAAGCAATAATTTGCTGATATCAGGTAGTTTTACAGGTTTTGGAATAGGAAGTATACACTTAAATACGTATAGAAATTATCCATCATTACAATAAAACATAATATTTCCTTTATATTTGGGATATTCCAAAAGCAGATAAGTACTTAATTGTCCCTATTTTCAGAAAATTGTAGGTTTGTCTAAATATAGTGCTTTTAGAGATCAGCAAATTCCAGGAATTTAGTTTTTGGAAACTGTCCCAGTGACATTTCCACAAACTGGATTTACAGCATTGTAACAATAATTAGCATTTAATACTGAACACAAAAAAGAAGACACTATTCAATTCAGCAGTATCGGCGGTATCCAATATGTAGGAAAGTGGCCTGGAGGCTATCCAAAAATTTCCAATCTCTAGCGTGCTTTTAAAACTTTCTTTAGTGCAACAAAAGTTATTAGATTTGTCCTACATTTTAAATGCGGCATATGCCGCGGGCTTCAGCTAGTATGTGAATAATTAACGTGTTAACTGATGTAAATACCAACTGCAGCAGTGCTAGGCTCCTAATTTAATTAATTTCGACTGCGCTGCGATGGCAATATCTGGCTAGCTAGCAGCCTCGTTTAATTAGGATATGGAGCAGAAGTGTACTGTATCTAACTTCAATCGAATGTTAAACCATTGCGGCGCCAAAGTGCAATACAAAACGGAATGTTGACTGGAAAACAATGCACGTCCCGTACTCGGGCCGGGTTTCTGCGCTTTTCTAATTGCAGGCAAATATTGACGCTGTTCAAACTCGCTACAACCGCAATGTGTCTGGATGGACTGATAAATTGCAGCTTTGTGTTTGGAATTTGCTTCTGCTGTTATTTATGGACAAGGTTGCGACACTATCGTAGTAAAGCTTGCATTCTAGTCCACAAAGTTAATGTTAAAGATATGTATAACAAGTAATAAAACATAATGAAAAAAATGGACCTGCCAGTAATAAAAGTTTAAAGAGCTTATCAATCCTACAAAGCCATTTTTAGGAACAGCATGTCCTTCTTTTACATTATAAGAAACAGAAATTATGCTAAATTAGAAAACTCGTGCAGCATTCTAAGTGTTGCTGTGATGCAGTGGCATATCTTGTGTATTATAGGTTTTATCTATGCGGCGAAAGCAATTTTAAGTTCGCGGAGTTCACGTACCTACACTAATAATTAAATCTGTAACTTAAACACGGTTTGCTATATGAGAAAATACTCACATTAAAGACCAGTCAAACAAAAAGCCACTCACGAGGAGGGGAGGATACGCACCGCAATCGAAAAGAATTAGAAGTGAACTTAAAAAGTCTTTCACAAATGCTACTTACTACTGCTAAATGCGGTAAAGACAAACCATCCAATAGTATTTAAGTCTAAAACTGGTAAAGGGCACTACAAAAGTTCTCTAAAACATTGCGTTTTAAATAGTGTTAAACAGGGCATATAAGCGAAGAAGCAATTATGTATAGTATCTCGGTCCAACCAATGCCCTCTGAATGGAAAATTGAATATTTGACAGCTTTGCATAAAAGAGAAAATAAGGAAAAATGCATAAATTACAATAATATAGCGTTGAATTCCTGTTTTAGGCAAACGACTATACAAGAAGTCTTGCACAAATTCATTTAAAATGCAGATATTTCATTATCGGAAAAACGCTCGAACATTTCAATTAGTATTTTTAGTTGCGCATTTTTTAAAGTAAAAAATTAGTAGTCCCAGGTAAGAGATATGACGCCATGTAGGTTTTTTTTAATATAACGCCCTCTATATTGTACCATTTTCGAATTCTACGTTGAAAACTGAACACTTTTTGTATCACCAACTATATCTCTAAATTCAGCGGTTTTCGAAATATTGACGTTTGAACATTGAAGATTTGGAACATTTACGCAGCTGTAAAAACCAAACGGTTTCAATTAAAGCGAAACGGCTTGCACTTTCGTATCTCAGTTTTCTATGAGCTATCACTTGATGCTATTTTTCGATTCAACCAGAAACGTAAATTTTTTGACCGGAAGTTAGAAAAAACAATATCAATGTTTTCAAACGTCAATATTTCGAAACCCGCTGAATTTAGAGATATAGTTGGTTACACAAAAAGTGTTCAGTTTTCAACGTAGAATTCGAAAATGGTACAATATAGAGGGTGTTTCATTAAAAAAAAACCTACATGACGTCATATCTCTTACCTGGCACACCCTGTATAGTAACATTTTACTTTAAAAAATGCGCACCTAAAAATACTAATTGACATGTGAAAAGTGTTAAAACAGTTCATAAAAAAATTACTGCAGCAGAAATGGAAGAACACTGTAGTTTCCGTGCAGGATTTATTTTGGTTCCATTTCATTCAATACAGGAAGGTGATTTCATTTACTATTTATCAATTTGTCTAAAGCATACAATAATGTAACAGTAATGAAATTGTAAGAGGCATTAGAATATTAAAGCCGAACAGGAATAGGAATAGATGGCTCCGAATATATAAGAACGAAAATTAAGGGGAAATACGGCTAAGCCGCGTTTGCCATTATCGTAAGGAAAAAGAAGTATTGCGTTATATGAGAGATGGCAAGTGATTTGCAACTAGAAGTAAGAAAACATGTTGTGAAAATTATAAATGTTGTAAAGCATGGACAAGACGGGACAGAATGAATGCAATATGAATATAAATGTTGAAAGAGACTATTGGCAATAGAGATGGACGTTATTAAAAGAAGCCGAATGTTTAAAATAAAGAGGGCGAGGGGCGAGTAAAAAATTTAGATCTACAGCACGTAATACTTGCAGAAGATATGAAAAGAAAACAATTAGTCTGGTATGACCATTTATAACAGATGAGACAAATCCAGAACAGCTTGTGACAGCAGAAATCAATATGAGAAAAGAAATAGTATAGATATAGTAGGTGTTATTAGAGGAAAACCGTTTACGAGAGGTAACAAGCTTAATGTGGTCCAGTAGCTCACCATAAGGGACTGGAATAGAAGGGGGCTTGCTCGAAACAGTCAAAACAAGGCGTAACTGATAAGATACAAAAACGTTGTTATTTAAGGGCGCCACTTGGGATGTTGTCTGCCGGTGATATACCTACCTATCACCAGGAGACGTGTAACTGCATGCCTCTTCACAAATAAACATCGTATAGTAAATTTAAAAAACCTATTGACAATATATTTATAAAAATACATTTACCCAAGCGCTTAAGGAAGGCCAGACAATGGTAACAAAGAATCTCTAAGGATTCTACCTGCTGCCCATGACGTCATATCGCATGGTAGAGAAAATGCGTAGCAGATGTTTGTCTTTGGAGAGATTCCACAGGAAAAAACGATGTTGACAAACCAATGCTGGGCGCTTACGGCCTTACTGTTTTTTATAATGGGGATACGCCCCAGAACTTGGATGAAATCAAAATGGATAGCTTTAAGATTGTCGAAAGGTAAACTGGCGGTGTTTTTTCATATATATATCCGATCATAAAGCGATATTAAATTCCACAGTACTCAAACCGAGATGGGATCGAAATTTCAGATAAGTAGGCTGCACTTCGGGAAGCTGGCTGTATCACACAAAGGTCGTAGTTGGATAAAATTGGTATGGCCACCCAAGAGGCTGTGCTTGACCCTCCCTCCTCATCCACCTGCATTTCAATGGCAGAGGCGACGTCAAATTTCAAACTGGCCTAAAATAGGGTGAAGAAAAAGTCTGCAAATCAGATAGTGTCCGGTCGACGGTGCAAATTTATGTACACCTTGCAATGGGGTACATCTAAAAGTTTTGTTCTCACTATTGTTCATTTAGATATTGTCCTTTCAGTTTTGGTGGGTGCCACTTTGACACACTTGATAATACAGACACCTATTTATAAAGTCTTAGCATAGGCAGTTCAGTTGTTAAACATGTTTACTCGCCTTCATCTGAACTAACAGCATTTGTATGCTTCTGTATGTTATTCCCTAAAGCCATGTGTTTAGTGTGTGGGCTATTGCATTGATGCTGAACATTTACAGTGCAATGTACAAGACAGAGCAGTGGAATTACAGCTAGAGCATGCAACATCTGTAGGATACCCACACGCCACAATCAACATTTATTCAGGAGGAGCCATGACGACAACGGTAACAAGTTTCCATCCTAAAACTTTAATATTTAGCTACTTCATCAGTAGATGGAGAGATTTTATCTTTGCGTGTCTTTCACTACAGAATAAGTATTGTACCTCAGTTTTTCAGTCTTGATTGTTAGAACCACACAGCAACCAGAAAAAGTGATAACCACTTGAATATATCGTATATTGATAACATTCTCAATATTTATGTTTTTTCGATTATCTATAACTGCTTGTATTTTTAATAATAATTTAAAAAATTACTTCATGTCATCAACAAATCAAAAAATCTGTTTCTTCATTTTTGAGTTTGACCATAGCATTAAGTATCAGCAACAATTGTGTGCATTTTGTTGCTTATAAATTTCAAAATTGCCGCTGGTTGGTTTAATTGAGCTTCCAAACACCAGAGGCCCTGTAAATGGTACAAAACCTAACATGTGCGTAAGGTATCTATACAAGTTTAGTAAGTTGTGGCTATATTGTTGAAACAAACTGTAAAGTATCGTTTAATCTATGGGCACCAATGTTATAAATTCACTTTTTAATTGTAACGCCCCGTTGCATTTTGGCGTTCGTCTAATGGATTGCGCCTTTAGATTTTAGCTTTCTTCTTCTTCTTCCTCTTATTATAGGCCAGTGGCCTGTTTTAACCACAAAGTGGTTAGCTTTCACATCTTTAAATGAATAGCACAACGCTCACATCTTTAATTTTCCGGGCATTGCCGTTAGGAAATTTCAACTTTCGAATGAATAACCCTGGAGATAACACCGGTCGCCAAATTTGAAAACACGAGCCTGCTTCTTCTGCCAGCTTTGGTAGAAATCGGTCGATACGAGAATTCCATTCGTGGCCCTCAGGGGATGAGTTTCACGTTTCACATTTGAATTGTTAAGTTTCCATTCTAATTAATTTGGCAATTAGGCCTCTTAATGCGGCAACTTAATTGCTGAAATAGTTGCTGCATCTGCATCATGCACGCTCTTGGGCGAAGTTACCGGGAGGTGATTTCACGAAACCTTTTGAGCCGATGAATTTCCTGCGCTAAGTTCTTGGCCGCATTCCCTAAACTGCAGATACCTTTCTTGGTCACATTCCTCCTGGAAAACCAACGTCGGAGTGTTTCAGCGAAAACGCAGTAAGTTTGCTAAAATTCAGTGGATACAGGCAATTGTGCCGGAGATAAGTTATGCGTTGAGCCAAACAAATGCCTTTGGTTTTTCAAAGACACCCGGATAAAATAACTTATTAGCTTTATTATCAGTCGCATTAGCGATTTCAATTGGGGATCTACTGAACTCACGCACCAAGCGTCAATCGTAGCAGTTTGCACAGCCACGGCCGTTTCTTGTCAGCTCAGCGCTATTTTGTTTTGTGTAATGTTGTTTGGAATATTAATTGTTTGTCATTATGATTTTGGTTTGACTCCAGTAATTTTAATTACTATTTGCCGATGTAAAGCGCCAGGTTTTCAATTGGATTTATTTTTGTCAATTGTTGAATATTGCTTGTATAGTTTCTCTTGATAATGGTGACACTGTTTAGTGAAGATTAAATCTACTCACCGTTATTGGTATATTTTCTTTGTTCTATACTTACGACCCTCATAAACCTGCTCGTTTTTTTTAGATTTAGGTTATGAAGTAAAAAACATCCAAGGTGGTGAAATGATTTGTTAGCTAAATTTGTATTTTTGTTGTGAATAACAACTGGCGCACGTTTGCATATATATTTATTAAGTTTTTTTTTAACCTTAATAACCGCTGCCTGGTCCCTATTCGCGCCATATTCTTCCGAGGGTTTAAGCTAGCCAGGGCTGTATTCACCCATCATTTAAGGGCTTGGTACATAACATAGTCGCCCCCCCCCAAGTCCCCTCACTTCTGCGAACGCGTTACAAGTTTGATAATCCTGTTTCTGTAGAACTCGGTCGGCTGCTTGCTTCACCAGCGTCTAACGCCTATCATTACAGGATTATCATTCTCAAAATGTCTGCCTTATAAATGCTTCTTGAGCTTTTCGAACACCTGGTAGTCTGAAGGAGCACGATTGGAACTGTAGGATGAATGTTTTCATGAAATTTATCGGTTGATGTTTTTGGGAGACCATATCTTAGTCTGTCCTGTAAATTGGATTCTTCGATATTACGAATACCTACAACCAACAGCCCAACGACAAACTGCACTTAAATCAACACAGCTCACACCATAAACTTGGGGTAAATGGTTGTAAACTTTGATAGGAGCTATATTTTCTGAGATCAGAAATTCAATCACTCATCGTGGTTTGTACCGACTTTCAAAACACTTACTTGGTTTCGCCACCATAACTTTAACACGAATGAAAAAAGTTGATGGAAACTTAACACACGACAACTAGATGAAATAGTGATATTTTAAAACATACTATCGATTTTGTAAGTTAGTTTGTTTTGAAGATATGGCCTTGGAGGCATTACTTTTCAGAACAGCCTTGTATATCATTGTTTTATAGAAACTATCTGGCAGATTTTATTTCAATTTGTTAGCCGTGCCCTCACCAAAAACCCAAGCATTCTCAACATTAACTCTGCCATTAGCAATGTATTCATTTGCAACGTCCACGTCTCACTTCAGTATGCATTTTTCACTGTAGTATAAACTTGTAAATTCGTAGTTTCACCCTTCTGGATGAAATGGGCCAATTCGTGCCACCTGTATTTACCTATTTTATACCTTTTATTATATACTAATTAGTAATAAGGCCCAGCAGTATGTGTTCCTATGTTTGTTTACGCAGTATCATACTATAAGTAAGAAATGCTGTGTGCGTGACCGCTAACTATGGAGTTTTCGAGTGCAACGCGCTAGTGCTACGTGAGAAAAAGTGCTAACAGTGCAAGTTAATTCGGAGAACAAGAAGACGCGGAATTGAAACGACGCTGAAAGCTGCAAGGGAAAGCATTCGCGCCCAAATAGGTGAACTCGGCGGATCAACTGATTCGGGCTCGAGTGAGTGAACCTAGCAGATCATCTGGGGCGTTCCACAAGTTAATAAAGAGCGCGGGTCGCCCTTTGAAAAGGGCCGTTGAAGTTTTGTGAGTGCAAACCGCATAAGAAGGACAAGGTGCAAGCTGTTCAAGTAAAACAACCCAGAAGCGAGACTGCAGTGTTCCAGTCCGACATCGCTAGAAGCGGCGCTTGCGACGTAAAGAAGCCATCCAACGTGGTCATCGTTCTTCGCTGGACGTATATCAGGTTAGTTCCTGCGTGTAACCTCGCGACGAAATAAGAACGCAGTCAGCAATTGTAATAAATAATTACGCAACTGCTGGCAAGGTGCTCGCTGCTGGATAACGGGGAAGGACCGGCAGCGCATCACGCCATACGCTAACTCGGCAGATTGGGTTCCCATGCATCGAGGAACTATAAAGAAACGACAACTTCGGGTTCAACTTATGGTGCGAGCGAACTATTTCATACTTCGCGTTAGTGAACCTGGTATTGCGCTATTAACTGAACTTGAAGCAGTTAATTAATTTATTTTCTCATGCGCAGTGCGCCCTTGTTTTATGTATTTGCTTGCATGTATTTGTGTCTTTGTCATTTTCTTACAGATTATATGTATTCATGTAAACTGTTGGGGTTTTATTATCATTGGTGTTTGCATTTGTAAGTACATACAACATTTCAGGTGTCAACGGGCTGACTCCGACAATATTAGTTGCCCTTAGCTGCACTGACGATGTGAATATACATATAGAACCTTATAGCTCACCGACTGGATAAGCTAGCGAACCAGGGCATTGTAACGTAATAATTCAGTAGGTGTAGGGCTGTCTAAAAGGTATCATTACATGGATGAGTCTTTATCTCTAAGTAAGGCACTAAAAAATAACACAGCTTTGTTTTTAAAAACCCTGTTCCCAAATAATAAAAATTGTTCACTTTGCAGCTCACTACTTTATTTTATGCCAGTGCTACTTTTAGTTGTTTGAATTTTTAACTACAATATTTAATTTAACAGAAAAAAATCCCACATACATTTGGCAGTAAATCCAGTTAAAACGAGTATCTTCCATTTGTGTTAAGGACTTTATAAACTTTTGCCGCCTCTCTTGCATTCTGAATTCATACTGTGCGCAGTAGACTGCCGGGCGGGCTTCCGATTCTAAAAACTCACTTACAAATCCGTCTGTCAGCGAGACAGCACTCGAAAAGGTCCGCTCTGCGAAAGTAATTATTGTTCACATGTTTAAATGTTAAACTGTTCGTGTAAATTTATAGCAAATAAATTACCTACTTTGCTTTCAACGAGTGTATAATTTAGTAAAGAAAATCAATACAGTCCATTAACGTCCAAGGCGAGCTAGCAATCAGGAATTTTCCACACTTAACGGAAAACTGAGAGGCTCCCCACCATTGGTCCATCGATCCGGATTAGTACGAGCCCGGAAAAGCAGCCCTACATTGTTCCTTCGAGCCGCAGGGATCATCGGCCCGGATTCGCAGTTGTACAAGGCAAGTAAGTGCAACACGCAGTTTCAATCGTGTTAAATTCGTCCCTAACGAGAGGAACGAGAGGAAGGAAGACAGCATACGGTGCTAGCAGCGTGAGAGCGAGAAAACCAAACGCCGCGTCTCGCAGCAACGTGCAGGTGTGCATGCCAGCTGCAGACGAGACGGCAGTTCAAACCACAGAAACGAAAAAGGCGGCACATGCAACAATATCAATGTAAGCCTAATTTCCTTTGTGAGATTTCCTATGCATGAATTTGTGTCTCTGCATGTGCATAATTTCAGCTGCGTATTATTGCGTAAACAAATGGTTTATGAGTCATATAAACATTTTAATTGCGTGAAATGCCAAGCTACTTCGTTTGATTCGTGACTACAATATCCCCTGCATGTTTCATATTGCAGTCGAATCAGTCACAAGTTAATCATCTCGCGTTGTACCAGGGTCGTTTTTCTGCGTCGTTAGCGCCAAGATTCTCGCGTCGTTATCAAAGCTGTCTTGCGTTGTAAACAAAATTCCGTACCAGGGGCGTACGAGAGTTAGTTCTATCTGCTAAATTGTTTTAATTTCAACAATTATGGATCCACTTGTAAGAGTACGAGGCTCTATCAAAGGCAAGCTTACGCGCTTCGCAAATCACGTGCAATCTTTGCAAACAATTCATGATGAAGATAAATTCTTATCTAGCGCTCAGATTAATCAATTGCAAAAAAGATTGAATGATACAGCCACCTTGTTATCAGAATATTATGCGGTTCATGAGCAAATTTTAGAAAACAGTAAGGATACAGAATCTGAAATGCAGCAACAAGTTGAATTTGAAGATTCTTATTATTTTGCAATTTCACAAGCTGAATATTTGATTAATGAATACAACAAGCAGTCTGATGTTGCACCAGATCGTTCTGGATCTCCTAACGGTAGCGTAAGATCAACGCATTCAAACTGCAGCTCACATTGCAATAATCGAGCTGTACGCCTTCCTGCCATTTCGATTCCCAAATATTCAGGGAACGTGTCAGAGTGGTTGGAATTTCGTGAGATTTTTATTAGCTTAATTCATGAGAATCAAACGCTGACTAATATTCAAAAGCTGCATTACTTAAAGGCTAGTTTACAGGGTGATGCAAGCCAAATTATAAAAAGTTTAGAGTTTACTGCGAGTAATTATATTCTAGCTTGGGATGCATTGTGTAATCGTTACAATGATCCAAAAATTCTGATTCATAACCACCTCAATGCTATATTCGAACTTGAATCGTGCAGTAAGGAATCTGCAACTAAATTACGTACGATTAGCGATATGTTATTCAAACATTTTACAGCAATCAAATCATTAGCTACCGAAAGCGAGCTTCTTGATGTTGTTATCATTTATGTCGTTTCTAAAAAACTGGACCCCACGACATTCCGTGAATGGGAGGTCCTAAGAAACCGGTCAAGTTCTGACCTGCCTAATCTTGACGAGTTCAAGGAATTTCTGCAAAACACAGCAAATCTTCTAGAAACTCTGGAAGTAAAAAATATTAAGCTTGTACCCGAAAAGTCTTCCAAGGTACATTCGAAATCATTTGTGTCAGGTACCCCTTCGTGTCCACTTTGTAAAGGATCTCATCCCTTGTACAAATGCGACAAGTTTGTCAAGCTGTCTTCTCTTGACAGAAATTCAAAGGCAAAAGAGCTCCGTGTATGCTTTAATTGCCTAACTCAGGGTCACCTTTCGAGCCGCTGTAGCTCCAAATATACGTGTAGAAAGTGCAAATCAAGGCACAACACCCTTCTGCAGGAGGATAAACCTCAAAATGCTTCGTCTAGTCAACCAGGATCTGCGATGTCGGCAGAATCCCCTGTTGAACTAAATCAATCGATTTCGGCATTCTGTTCGAATGCTTTGCAGGTACTCTTACCTACGGCTACCGCTAAACTCATCGCTGATGATGGTACGCCTCAGGTTGTGCGAATCCTGCTGGATTCCGGTTCCCAATCGAACTTCATACGTTCAGATTTGTGTAAAAGGCTGAAGCTTCCAACTCGCGAAGTCAACGTTACTGTTTCTGGCTTAAGTAAAGCTACTTCTCAAATCAAGGCTAGGTGTGATATCAAGCTGCAAGCCCCTCACACCTCATACAGTATTGGTCTATCCTGTCTTGTTCTCGATGAGATTACAGGTACAACCCCAAGTTTTCGCGTCCAGCGAAACAGCTTCAAGGTTTCTGATAACATCAAGTTATCAGATCTGTCCTACGACCAACCGGGCACCATCGACATTCTGATTGGTTCGCCCATTTTCTGGCAGCTCCTTTGTATTGGACAAATTGGTCTAGGCCCAAATCTTCCCATCCTCCAAAAGACTCGTTTTGGTTGGATTGTTTCTGGCCCTACAGGCCCTCCTTCTGCGTACCCTGTACAGTGCAATCTTGGCACGATCGAGGATGCTTCTGACCCCATTGCTAGGTTTTGGCAACTCGAACATTACCCAGAGGAAAGGGTCCGCACAAATGAAGAGAACGCCTGTGAGGCACATTTCGTTCAAAATACGCAACGAGAAGCGAATGGTCGATTCGTTGTCTCTATCCCTCTCAAGAAACCTGTAGAGGTATTGGGTGATTCATTGCAAATCGCTCAGAAAAGGTTCTTATCATTAGAGAAGCGGTTACAAGCGAACCCTGACTTGTCCAATCGCTATTCGAATATTTCAAATTCTACAAGTAGTAAGGCTACCAAGCGTAGCATCTTGTCTGAAATATCACAGATATTTGACCCGCTGGGTCTGCTAAGCGAAGGTGAGGCATCTTGGCCTGCTTCCAAACATGTTCGTGCTGAGCTTCCAGAATTCAAAAAAGAAGCTCAGAGTTTTTCTGTAACCTCTGTTGAACCATTTCCGTTCAATCAGTATTCAAGTTTGGCTCGATTACAACGAGTTACAGCTTATTGCTTTCGTTTTTATAACAATGCGCGGACCCCCAAAGCTGATCGCCTTTCTGGGCCCCTTTCTACAGATGAACTGCAAGCATCCCTTGTAAGGCTTGCAAGGTTTTCACAACGTGAGTCATTTCCTGGCGAATTTAAGCTGTTGTCACAGAACAAGCCTGTGAAACAATCTTCTGCTTTGATATCCTTGAATCCTTTTCTGGATTCCAAGGGACTGCTAAGAGTTGGTGGTAGGCTCCACAACTCTCAATTACCTTTTGACAAGAAGTTTCCTCTAGTGATTTCTGGCAAACATCCATTCGCCAAACTCCTAGTCTCACATGAGCACCTTCGGCTTCTGCATGCCGGACCTCAAATGCTGTTAGCTAACCTCAGAGAACGATATTGGATTACCTCTGGCAGAAATATAGTCAAGCAAGTGGTTCATCAATGCTTGCGGTGTTTTAGATTTTCTCCTAAGTTAACCGAACCCATAATGGGAGATCTGCCAGCCTCTCGTATTCAATCATCGCCCCCATTTCATACTACTGGTATCGATTATGGTGGACCGTTCATGATAAAGGATCGCAAAGGACGTGGTTCTAAACTAGTGAAGTCCTACCTTTGTCTATTCGTTTGCTTTGTCACAAAAGCAGTGCACCTTGAATTGGTCGCTGACCTTTCTACTGAAGCCTTCTTAATGGCCTTTCGCCGGTTTGTAGCTCGTCGAGGCAAACCGCTCCATGTCTATTCAGACAATGGCACTAACTTTGTCGGCGCTAATTCCGAATTAATCGAATTAGGCAATTTTCTTGCGGAACAAGGCCTTTCTATTTCCGAATCAGTCGCGAGCGACGGAGTAGCTTGGCATTTTATACCCGCGCACAGTCCCCACTTTGGCGGATTGTGGGAGGCCGGAATTAAGTCCTCCAAACATCACATACGGCGCGTTATAGGTAACGCTAGTCTAAATTACGATGAATTTTGCACTTTGCTAGCACAGGTGGAAGCGACCTTAAACTCCCGACCCCTGTCTCCTTTGTCCGCTGATCCAAACGACCTTCAGCCTTTGACTCCTGCTCATTTTCTGATCGGTCGTCCTTTGGTGTCACTGCCTGACCCCAACGTTACTGAGATAGCCGAGTCTCGGCTGTCTAGATACCAAAGAATACAACAGCTCCACCAGAATGTATGGAAAAGATGGAGCAAGGAGTACATCTCGGAACTCCAACAGCGCACCAAATGGCGCACGCATCTTTCGGACCTCCAGCCTGGTTCCATGGTCCTCATCAAGGATGACAATCTTCCCCCTCTGAAGTGGAGGTTAGGCCGGGTCACCGAGCTGCACCCTGGCCTTGACGGCGTTACGCGTGTTGCGTCAGTGAAAACTGCGTCAGGGATCGTAAAACGATCCTTCGCCAAATTGTGTCCGCTACCTAGTGTTGTGAACTAGTACGTTAGCGTCTTGCGCAGTGTTTCGTAAAGCCCTTTGGCTATCCATTGTTCGGGTTTTCTTGTATTACCTTAAGATTATGCTTTGTATATATGTGTGTTCATGTTACATGTTTTACTCTAGCTGTTACATGTCAACTCTGTACTGTTTTATTTGAAAGGTTACCCTTTCCAAGGCGGGCGGTATGTTAAGGACTTTATAAACTTTTGCCGCCTCTCTTGCATTCTGAATTCATACTGTGCGCAGTAGACTGCCGGGCGGGCTTCCGATTCTAAAAACTCACTTACAAATCCGTCTGTCAGCGAGACAGCACGCGAAAAGGTCCGCTCTGCGAAAGTAATTATTGTTCACATGTTTAAATGTTAAACTGTTCGTGTAAATTTATAGCAAATAAATTACCTACTTTGCTTTCAACGAGTGTATAATTTAGTAAAGAAAATCAATACAGTCCATTAACGTCCAAGGCGAGCTAGCAATCAGGAATTTTCCACACTTAACGGAAAACTGAGAGGCTCCCCAACAATTTGAATCCCTCTCATAATTCCCTCTGTAGGTCTTCTCGTCCTTGAGAGCTCTGCCTAAAAATGCTTTTCAAAATTATATTAAATAATATTGGAAAAAGCATGTTCCCATATTTAACTACACAACTGTGTGAGACCATGCATTCAATTATCACCTTTAGTTTGTGCCAGTCAAGATCATCTCCAGCACTTTAATCAGTTTCTAAGGTTTGCAACTCTTCTATTGCTTCTAATAACCTCTCTCGTTTCACACTGCCGTATGCATTTTTAAAGTCTATAAGCAAGATATGAGTACTCAGCTTGCACTCATGGCTTTGCCTTATATTTCAAAACAAAGATATGATCTGTATCTCACCTTCCTTTCTTTTTGCTAGTTCTTACACAAGTTGCTAAGGTTTTGTAAGCAACTTCCAGGAACACTATAACCCTGTAGTTTTCCCAGATACATTTTTAAATGGTATTGGTAGGATTTTTTATCGGAATCTTTTAAAGTCGAAATATTCGTACACTCTAGTACAAAGTTCTCGCATTTTTGCATAAAAGATTTAGTCATGTGTTAAATTGAAAACGGCAAGAGATTACGAAGAAATTTTAATTAAAAATGGAGTGCACTTAATCAGGCAAAAGACAAAGGTGGCTAACTATTAACTTTAACCCAGTTTGAATATATTTATAAAAATTAAATTTGAAGTTCGATAAGCTTACATAATTTCACAATAAATGTTTCATATACATTGTACATTTCTGTCTACCGTTTCCAAGAGCCAAGTACTGTCTGAAATATTTCTTATTAGGTTATAAGAATATTAAATATTCCTAAATTTCCCTGTGGTTAATAATAATCGTTGCAGATTAAACCAAGTCTCTTAGGCGATCACAAATAGAAATCGAAGGGGTTAAGGTGAGGAGAGTGTGAGGCCAAGCTTTCAGACCAGCAAATCTTAACGAAAACAGCCCTGAAATTTAATTGTGACGCCATTGTGTATAAAATACATGACGAATCTCTCTTTCAAGGATATTTTATCCAAAAAGATAGGTAATTTCCTGGAAATTCAGATCATGTTTTCCATTTGAAACTGATTCACAGCTTTTCTAAAAACTTATACTCTCAAAAATTCAAAACAAAGGCAGCTTCTATGAACGTAAAAAGGTATAGAATAGTTATGATGAAAAACATCCCCGCTACCGAAAAAATATTTTCACCTGGAAAATTTTCCAGCGTCATTTAATTTAGCGTAAAGATCACATAGACATGAAAATAGTGCAACAAATGTGCTACTTTAATTGATTTATAAGTACATTCTCATCCCACCCGTTTCAGTGTTATAGTAGGTAAAATTTACCAAAATTTTAACATAACTTCGATTAGAAAAGCTGCCATATCTTCTAATACTGTAAAATGGAAAGACAAGAGGCATTTATAATGTTATTACTCAGTGTCGTCTATCGGTTTAATATATTGTTCTGAAAAAATAATACGCATTAGTTACAGGAAAATGTGATAAGAAAAGTGAGGAAAGTAATGTAGCTAATGACATTAATTAAAATATTAGCAATCATCCTAGCTAGATACCGAAAAGGGGATTCCTTGTTAAAATATTTTATTGCTTTATTTAAGTTGCTACTATTTGAGTGCTAAAATGAAATTGAACTGACTGATGATAACGTACAAGATAACAATCAGAAACTTATTTATTTGTTTAGTTTTCCTACTGCTGCTGAAAACAATCGATAACAGTACCTACAATGCTTCTACAGCTGAATCTAAAATTATGAAAAACATCTGGTTACTGCTGATCATAAATATTAAATAGTATTTTGGGTATAAATTAATATTTATACATACAGGGTGTGGCACGATACGAGGGTGGAAGATATTTCCAAAAGTATGAGAGTTACATCAATATTATGCATATAAAAGCTGTTGGTAGGAAGTTGCTGCACATTACTAAAATAATTTTGATTATATAGAGTGGCTCAAAAAAGTGTGGCGAATTAAACTTTTTTTTTAATGGAATGCCCTATATTTGGGTAGCTTAAGGGTTTTGCATTGAAATACTCATCATTTTGATAGTTGGGTGAGTCTAACGTCAACTGTTTCGGATATATTAACGATTAACGTTACCAAAAAATTATGTGTTTCGTGAAAATCGTGGATCTGGATATTAATCCTATACAGGGTGCTCAACATTTGCAACTTTATTAATTTGGATTTTTTCAAATAAAACGCCCTGTATACTTTTGTATTTTTGAAAAGACCTTTTCATGAACTTCCTTTTAATTTAAAAAAAAGGAAGTTCGATTTACCACACTTTTCTTAGCCACCCTGTATAATGAAAACTATTTTAGTAACGTGCGCCACCTTCGTACCTACAACTTTTATCTGGACAATATTCATGTAACTCTAATAGTTTTAGAAATATCTGCCACTCCCACATCGTTGCCGGACCCTGTATATAAAATTTATAATTATTAAATGAAGTTCAGTTATTAAGTCCGGTTTTCATAATTCCAGACATGTCAAAACAGACAGGCAACATTTTGAGAATATTTTGAGTTATCATTTTAAGTATCTGACTTAGTCTTTATAGGACCTTATTCTAATAACATACTACTTTACACCAGAAATTAATCTATCAGAAAAGTCTACGAAATTTGGGGTCGTGTAAACTGTGACACCAGAAAGTATTTATATATTCTTTGTCCAAAAGACGAAAGAAGTATGGCAACAGTAAGAAATCATCTTCCGAGATTTCTTTAGGGCTTCACGTCTAGGTGACGAAAAACATGTTTTCTCAATTCGTCTGTCGGTCTGTATGTTCGCCTGGTGGGGCTATAGCTTAAAAACTATTTTGCATGCACATTGTATGTTTTTGCCCTACCAACCCGTTTTTACTTACTTTCGGGTTCCTTATCTGTGCCTATAAGGTCCTAGTCTTGTTGGTTGGTATGACAATAACAAAATAACAAGCAATTTGTTTATTTCAATATAATATTGTAATAAGATGGAAAAAAGAATAAAATTTGAAAGTTTGAATTAAATATGAGTATGTAAGCCAATTTTAAAGGCGTTGGTTTGCACTTCCACAGCCATACTAGATGAGATTAATTTTTTATCATGCTATACTTTCGGTCAAATATACATAATACACAGGGTGAGCATCTTAAAAAATAAATTCTTCCTATTTTTGATTGACGAATATAAACATCTTGGGCCTCACAGATACAGGGTAAACACCTGAAAATTAAATTTTTCTTTTTTTGTTACTTTGAAAAAATTTAGTTTCAAAACTTCCATTTACGAAAGAAGTTGAGGGTAAAACCCTTTATGGATTTTGATAAATTTACTATTAAGTTTACAGTCTGTATTGTAGAGAAATTCAGTAAACAGTTTGACAAACCAACAAACTGTATGTGATAATGAGATAACGTACAATTATTGGGATTGTAGTAACTGCTTGGTTGTACTATTTAAAATGTTATGTAAAATGTATTACACGAACATAAAACTTTTATAATAGAGTCGAATTTTAGAAATGTACAACGAATAAACAGCAATAATTGCTTGTTCCTATATTTTTTGCTTAAATTAATTTCTGGAAAAATTCTAATATTATAATATTAGCGAACGAGTTTTTTCATCAAATTGAACGTGCTGTGTTTTGGGTAGACAAAACATATTGTAAACCATCTATCTTTCAGAACTGATCAATAAATTGAAGGTGCTATAGTTTTTTAATTGCATACTCAGATTCAGATATTAAATATTCGTATTGTTGTACATTTTTATAGGTAAAAGTAATCGAGATTTTAAAGTGTTCTTAAAAAAACAAGAAACACATTTCTCAGAAATGTATTTTCCTATTTTTTTTCACATTTCTTCCTGTTGTTTTCTAACCACTTACGAGGTGATAAGATCCACTTGATTCAATTCTGTAAGACTTGAAACATTGCAACATATCTGTTGAGCAATTTTTTTAAATAGGATTAGTTTCATATGCGCCCTTTACCGAAATGTTTTCAATCAGTTTGTAACTAGGCGCATAGTTTATAATACCTGGAGCGAAAGTATCCCAATTTGTACAACAATGTAATTGACCACGAAATACATTGGTTTTACTGGGATTGCTATTTAACAGTTAGAGTCAACAATGATGCTTTGTTAGTTTATGGGACCAGAACATATTTAGGTTAGGCTAAAAATTAATTTTAATTTTCTTAAAAAATACAACAGATTAAAGATAATTTCATGAATACCTTTCATTGTAAATTATGTATCGAATGTATTTTTTTATAATAAGCTAACTGTTGTTTACACCAATAATTATATGCACAAATTATTCTTATCACCTTACATTATTTCTAGCACCCAAGGTGGACTGGCTAAGCGCCCTTGATCCTTTGAATTATATTGTGAAATTCTATGTATTAATTGCTTTAACATGTTTTATGTAAAACAGTCAGATGCGAAGGACGACGTAAACTCTACTTGAAATTCCTATTTTAAATAGCTTCAAAATTTCGCTTTTACTAAGCCCCTTCTAATAAATTTCAATATTATTTTTCTAAGATATTTTTTTTTTCTAAATAAAGTAATTATTAAGAATACCCCTCAGGTTCTCTGGAAGATAGAAATCTTATCCTGAAAGAATCACTTGTTCTTTAAAAAACTATATATAAATAGATAGCTGATGTCTTGTCTTGCTAAATGAACCTATTCTGAAAACTCACTAACAAATCTACAGGAAAATGCCAGAAGAAGGCTCTCTAATCGCTCATTGGACATTGTGGTTGGCCAAATTGAATTAAGGATGCTTTTATATGGTGAATTTCATGAAGAGACATGTCGGCATCAACAGCTTCTGTACCTCTTCTACTACTCATATTTCTTCATGTTCTTCGGATCATCTTTCCCTGGCCTTTTTTTCATGATGTAGATACCGAAACTTTCGAACCATAAAAATAATACAGACCTTCCCACAGGCATTTTGCCAACTTTATCGAAATTACTTGAACCGATTGTATTTTTTCAATTACGGGAATATTTAGATACTTATGCCAATCAGAGCTCAAGGAAAGGCACAGTACTAACACTGCTCTACTTAAAATAGTGAATGATGTATACACCGCGGTGGACAGTGCAATGGTTACAGTTTTAGTTCTGTTAGACCAAAGGAATAATGCCTTTGACGTGTTTAACGCCGCGCTGTTATTAGCTAAACTGAATTATAATGGAATAGACGCTAATGTATTACTTTGGTTTCTCAATTATTTATCCCATCGGCTACAAACTGTGAGAATAAATAAAACTTATTCAGAACACCGAGCAAGTTCTTGGATGCATTAAGGAACGTTAAGGGTGCGTTGTTAGAATTAGTTAATAACTCGATTTAGAATGTTCTTGGTATGTTACTCTTACATTGTGAGTGGACAGCATTTGCTTGTATTGGTTATGCCCCAGGAGGCTGTTAGACTGGCTTTGCCAAACCCCTTCTGTTTTATACCTCCTTGGTATCCAATAAATGGATTTATTATTATTAGTATTATATTAGTAGACGATTTTTTGACTTTGTTCTAAATGAGGTGTTTCCATGGCTGTACTGTACCCGAAATGGGAAGTTTCGGCCCAGCTGTTTCGCCGCGGCCCATTCGGCGCAGCCCTTTCGACGCGAAGACGCTTCGGCGCGGAAACGGTTCGACGCGGAGACGTTCGGCGAGAGACGTTTCGGCGTGAGACGTGTTATCGTCAATTTTCGCCTTACTGTATTTTCGAGATTTTGGTTACCAATAATTTCCGATTTATTGTATGTTCGATGCTTTTCGAATTGCGTTGGCTTGGCTCATTGTTGAGCGCTCGCGATGCGAAATTGGGTCATCTTGTTCCGGCATTCGATCGAATAAGGTCGCGGAAGTTTTGGCGCTGGTCGACGTCGCCATTCTGGAGAAGGTGCTTATGGTTGTCTAGGCACTTCTCACCCTTCAGTTAGGGGATTTGTACGCGTCTCGACAAATCTCCGTATGTGAATTTGGAGATTCTGCTAGTTGCAGACCTTTTTTGACGTCAACATTTCCGAGCGAACCATTTGGGGAAACTTATTGTAATTAGGACCGTTTTCAGCCCCTTTTCGAGTGCCCGCTAACGTTTATTCCTTAATAATGTAGTCCCCACCTCGTGCTGGGCCCCAAGTACACTCATACATCTCGGACTTGGCCCCAAATAGGCGAATACCACGACTTGAACATCACGTTCTGGACCCCAGTTATATCTCGATTACCTCGTGATGGGTCTCCTTTAAGACTTGGAAATCCCGCCTTGTGGTCGCTGCGTTCTGCGATAACGTATCTCAACGCGCTTACCTGGCGAACTGCTCGTCCCCAGAAGCCCGTTCCTGCAATGCTGTTCGCGCGAAGATAACTTCAAATCAGCCTAAGGTAACCTTACTGCCCTATTAATTTGTGCTTCTGTTGTACGGCTCAATCGACGAAGGACTGCCTAAAGTATTTTGGCTTTTAAAGTAAGATTAGCGCGATAAACTGGCGCGAGATATGTAGATAATGGTCTGGACGCATCACTTGATGGCGTATTTTTTTTTGTGTAAAGTAAGAGGCTTCCCCTCGCCGTAGTTCTACTTTTGATGCGGATTGTGATATTTATTTATTTATTATACAGGGTGTTTCAGGAAGAAGTGCAAATATTTTGGGAGGTTGTAGTATGAATTATTCTAAGTAAAAAATTTTATATGTACATGTGTTCTATTGTTAATAGATACTGAGATACGAGAAATAAATTATTGTTGATTTTTAATAATAACAATCAAGCTAACTTTTCGTATAAAACAAATGACAAATAATCGTAATTGACATTTATAAAGTTGTAACGTAGTTTCAATTGAATTTACCAAACCCTTGAATTTAATTATTGGTAATAAGTAAAAATAATGCCGCATATTTTTACACATGCAGAATATTCTGATATCGTATTTGTATACGGGTTTTGTAATGGAAGTGCCTTTGCTGCTGGCAAAGAATATCGTCGACGGTTTCCTAACCGTAGACTTCCAAATGCAAGAGTTTTTAGTAACGTTTTCAGAAAATTTCGTGAAACTGGCAGAGTTCCCAGTAGTTACATTTCTTCTGAAAGAGCAAATGAAGTAGAAAATATTCTTGAGTCGGTAGAACGTAGCCCGACTACAAGTACACGAAGAATCTCTACTCGTATCGTCGTTCCACATACAAGAGTTTGGCGAACATTACGTCAACACGGATTGCATCCATATCACTTGCAGCCGGTGCAACACCTTCAACCAGGAGACGAAGTTGGTCGATTAGAGTTTTGTCGGTGGGTCGATGGTAATCGTCAATTAATTCCATCAGTACTGTTCACCGACGAAGCTACCTTTACCCGTGACGGTATTAATAACAGCCATAATTCACATCGATGGTCCGACAAAAATCCATACTTTGCAGTAGAAAGCAATTTCCAACATCGCTTCTCTGTTAACGTGTGGTGCGGGATGATCGACAATTTGTTGATTGGGCCTGTTGTGTTACCAAATCGTCTTACTGGACCTCTTTATCTGGAGTTTTTAGAAAATGATCTTCCACTACTACTGGAGGACGTTCCCTTGGCTACAAGAAGAGATATGATATGGCAACAAGACGGAGCTCCTGCTCATTTTAGTCGTCAGGTGATGCAACATCTTAATAGAGTTTTTGCGGAACGATGGATAGGCCGCGGTGGTCCCATTAATTGGCCACCGAGGTCTCCAGATCTCACCCCACTAGATTTCTGTATGTGGGGGTGGCTTAAAAGTGAGGTGTATAAAGTAAAAGTAAACACCAGAGACAAATTGATCTCTCGAATCATGGATTGTGCAGCGTTCATAAAGGAAGGCCAAGATGCTATTAGAAGAGCAACAAACAGCGTTACTAATAGAATTACTAAATGTATTGAGGTTGGCGGTGGAATTTTTGAACCACTAATGTAAATTTGTTTAATTTTGATTGTTATTATTAAAAATCAACAATAAGTTATTTCTCGTACTTTAATACACCTTATAATGACCGTATCTCAGTATCTATTAACAATAAGCCACATGTTCATATGAAATTTTTTACTTAGAATAATTCACACTACAACCTCCCAAAATATTTGCACTTCCTCCTGAAACACCCTGTATGTACAACAGTATAGAAATTCCTGAGGCGGACGCCCGCTGTAATTTTGCTATTTTACATTAACGTCACTATCCGGGAGCCGCAGGAATTTCCGTTAATTTTATAATCTGGTGTTTTAATTTGGCCACCCTATTTTTGTGAACAAGGATCCTTGGGGCAGTTACAATGCATATGCAGGCCTGAAACTTTTTACCTATGTGTATCTTTTTATGTGTGTGCCCAACCTTATGAGTGAATAAAACGAACTTGTCATATTTAATTACACTTGATTGTTTGACTCCGGTTTTGCGCATTTCTAGTAATTTCTCAGTGTTCCGATTTAGCTGGAGCGAAATCTAACAATCGCTGAATCAAGGGGTTAAGGCTTCGTGTTTTGTTATCATAAATCGGTGGCGCCAATCTTTCCATCTTTAGAACTCACGCCGTCTTCGACTGCAGTTGGCAGGCGACCCCCCTGATTTGCGATTGATAGTGACTCGCCTGGGCAGTGCCCGAGTGAGACAATTTGGTGTTTAATTGCAACTTTGGATCGTAAGCAATTAAAGTAAGTATCATTTCTCCAGCCCCCTTTGTTTGTGCTTAAAGTTGATAACAAAAACTTGACGCCCAACGTGCAGGCTTGTGTTTAATTAACGTAATTACGAACGTTTTATTCACTCATTAGTAAAAACGCTTAAATTTGAATCGAAGCGTTAAAGGTATTTTCAGCAGGTAGAATTGCGCCGGCCGTGTAGATAACGTTTATTTATCTTGACCTCGGGTCAAGCTCGTATTGAATTGTTTCACATTTCATGCTGTAGGATATTTTCTCACCAAAATTGTGTTTTAGATCGATTCTAAAACGTTTAGGGTTTTAAAATATAAAAGTACTTTGCATGTTTACTTAGCTATTTAGTTATTCCAAATTTTCAAGAGGATTAAAATACAAAAATAGGTTGCATGTTTATTTAGCAATTTATTTGTTCTAAGATCTTTAAGAGTTTAGAAAAAAATACAAAAAATAGGTTGCATGGTTATTTAGCTATATATATCTATTCTAAATTTTTGTTTAAACGTTTTAAAAATACAAAAAAATATATTTTGCATGTTTATCTAGGAATTTATCGATTGAAACCGAATTGATCAATTTAGATTTATTCACTTAAAGTGGAAGAGGTAACGCAGTTTGATTGCCGAAAGCTGGTTTTGAAGCATTGCGGTAAATTTTCCCCTTGCGTTCTTTTATTGTGAAATATCAGCTAATCAGTGCTGTTACATTAATCGTGATAATTTGGTTTCGCTGTGTTCCTTTAATATTGCTTAAGATTTGCGGCATTTGCTTGCTGTCGGCTCGTTTTAAATTTATTTGTCGGGTACATTTATTTATTCCAGTGGCGTAGGATATAGTCGGTCTATTCCAGTGGCGTATCCCCATTTTTTTTTTTTTGAATATTTATTCGCGATTCTTGTTATTTTGGTTATTGTGTAATTTAATATTTCGAATCGCGCCAGGGGCGTACTAGGAATTATTTTAAGAGGGAAAATTTTATTGCGTATAGATTTGTTTGTCTTTTTGGTATCGAAATGGATATTGATCGACTGAGGGCGGACGAATTAAATTTCGAGTTAATGATTAGGGGTGTTTCAGTGGAGGGGACAGTTGACGATAAAAGGAAACTGTTGAGAGCTAGGCTTCGAGTTGAAAAGACGATTCCTGTTAGTTTTGCCGAAGTCCCATTAGACGTTGAGGAACAGCTAGGAATTTGTGAAGGCAAGTTGGTGGAGATTAGGCGCGAATTAGATGAGAGCCAAGCTCCTCTATCCGATAACTTATACAAGCGGTTGAATAGTCGTTTAATGCATGTTTGTGGTCGACTGAACTACCTGAAAGCGGACGATCTTCTCCTCGCTCTTAAAGATCGCCGTATGACTCAATGTTTAGAACTTATTGAGGACGTTCATATCAAAGCGTCGGAACCCCCGGTGACTACCGAGAATAATCTGATTAATCGCGAAAGGGAAGCGACTCCTAACATCCAAGACCCGGTTAGCGCCTTTGACAACTTTTCGCCTAATTTTGGTGAAGATGTCACTCACCCTCCGGACATGTCTCCCCGCGTGCGTTTTGAACCCCTGCCGTCACCCGCGAGTTTTTCGGCGAGGCGACCAAGCTTGCCCCTTCGTAATTCTACTTGGCTAGCCGAATCAATTGTGCCTTCACCCACTCGCAGTAATTGTGTTAATGCTTTAGCCATTAATAAATGGAACGTTCGGTTTAATGGAGATTCTGGGCTGAATAGTTTTTTGGAGCGTGTAGAGGAATTGAGGGTAGCTCGAGGTGTTAGTAACGAACAGTTATTCACTGCGGCTGTGGAACTCTTCACGGATAACGCGTTATTATGGTTCAGGTCGGTGCGTGACACGGTTAGTTCGTGGGATCAACTGGTATATGCGCTGCGAGCTGCATTTCTCCCGGAAGATTACGAGTTTGCGTTGTGGGAAGAAATACGAAACAGGACTCAGGGCGAATTCGAGCCGGTCACAATTTATGTAGCGGCCATGGAAGCCTTGTTTCGACGTTTACCTAGCTTGCCTAGTGAAGCTTCGCGCGTGACTTATATTCGTCGTAACCTGCTGCCCTACTTGTATTCTCAGTTAGCTAGGGAACTTACTGTTACAGTCGCTGGCTTAACTAGTGTCTGCAAACAAATCGAGGACGCGCACCGTCACGCGGCCAAATATAAAAGCCCTCCTACCACCCTTAGAGGACTTGTCGAACCCGACCTCGCTTACTCCAAGCCTCGGCTCGTGCCTCGTGTGAGTGCCCTACATGCTGCCCCCGGAAGTCGTGCTCCTCGTCAGGCCGAATATTGTTCCACGGCTTTACCTGTTTCTCGTCCGGTCGCGGGACCATCTTCAGCCAATTGCTGGAATTGTGGACAGTTAAGTCACCGTGCTGCCGCCTGCTCCGCCCCTCGGCGAATGCATTGCTACCGTTGTGGCAAGGCAGATGTTACCGTGCGAACTTGCCCCTCGTGCGCGGGAAACGCCCGTCAGCGACGTTAAGTGGCCGATTAACGCGCTGTCCTGGTTCGGCCGAACTTAAGAATACCCCTTATGAACTCCCTATGGCCAAGAAAATTATTTTGGATTTTATTTTAAATAGCATGGGTCATGATCAACGCCCTTATTTAAATGTTAGTGTGTATGGTGTCAAAATGTTAGGCCTCCTTGACTCTGGCGCATCGCGAACGATTGTCGGTAGGGATGGTTGGACTAAACTGAAACCTTTGTGTAATCTAAATGTCACTCACGCCCAATCATGTGTGGTTGCGAATGGTGATGAATGTCAGGCGATTGGAACTGTGTCCGTACCCATTGTTCTGCGGGATCGTGTTGTGGTGATGGACCTTCTCGTTATTCCGTCCATACCACATGTTCTTATTTTGGGAACCGATTTTTGGCGTAGGATGGAAATTATTCCTGACCTTGGTCGTGGCGAGTGGTCATTTGGCAAGAGTGCCCCGAGTGCTGAACTGTGTGCAATTAAATCAGCTGAACATTTATCCCCTGAAGAACGTGTTAGGTTAGAGGCGTTGGTGGAAAATGCTTTTTCGTCTATGGGTACGAAACTTGGTTGTACTCATTTGGTAGCTCATGAAATTAAGACGACTTCACCCCCAATTAAGCAACGCTACTACCCTATCTCCCCTGCCTTACAGAAATACGTCGATGCGGAGTTGGATAAAATGTTGGCGAACGACATTGTGGAACCCTCTTGTTCAGCTTGGGCTTCACCTATCGTCATGATTAAAAAGAAAGACTCCACCTATCGATTTTGTGTCGACTATCGACGTCTCAATCAGGTCAGTCAACCTGACGCCTACCCGTTACCATTTGTGAATGCGACTCTTGACAAACTTCGGGATGCTCGCTACCTAACTACCCTCGACATTAAATCCGCATACTGGCAGATCCCAGTAGCCGAGTCTTCTCGCCCACTTACCGCTTTTACTGTGCCGAACCGTGGGCTCTTTCAATTTAAACGTTTGCCCTTTGGCCTTCATACGGCGCCAGCGACTTGGCAGCGACTGTTAGACAATGTGCTAGGTGTTGACCTTGAACCCTACGTCTTCGCTTACTTAGACGATGTAATTATTTGCACAAATTCATTTGACCGACACCTGACGGTTTTGCAAGAGGTACTGTCTCGTCTCTTCAAGGCGGGTCTGACCTTGAATAAGGATAAATGTTGTTTTTGTAAATCTGAGTTGCGTTACTTGGGCTATGTTGTGAACGCTCAAGGTTTATTAGTGGACCCCAGTAAGGTCGAGGCCATTTTGAAGATTCCCACTCCCACCTGTGTGTCTGAGGTACGACGCATACTAGGTATGGCTTCCTGGTACAGGAGGTTCGTGCCGGATTTCTCGACGGTTGTGGCTCCCTTGACTTCTTTGTTGAAGAAGAACAGACGGTTCATTTGGAACGATGACTGCGATCAGGCTTTACGCACCCTCAAGGATTGTTTGGTTTCGGCTCCGATTTTATCGTGTCCCGACTTCTCTTTACCGTTCACTATTCAAACGGATGCTTCTGCGTATGGCCTTGGTGCCGTCTTAACCCAGTCCACCCCTAATGGCGAAACTGTTATCGCGTATATTAGCCGGTCCTTAACAAGGAACGAAAGGAATTATAGTACGACTGAGAGAGAGTGTTTGGCGGTGCTCTTTGCGATCGAGAGGCTGCGTCCCTACATCGAAGGTTCGAAATTCACTGTTGTGACGGATCACTATAGTCTGAAGTGGCTGAATAATATTAAGGACCCCGTTGGTCGCATTGCGCGATGGGCTGTCCGGTTGCAGCAATACGATTTTGAGATCCAACATCGAAAAGGGAAGGATCATGTAGTTCCCGACACTTTGTCTCGCGCTGTACCTGTGGTGAATGCCCTGAGTGACATGAATGGCGTGGATGACGTCGTGAATGTCGTGAACGTACCGCTCGCAGTTATGCCTGACGTACCTCGTGATCCGTGGTATCTGAAGATGATTCGCGAAGTGAGTCAGAGACCTAGACGTTTTCCGTTGTGGCGTGTTGAGGATGACAGGTTGTTCAAGTATGTGTCTGTTCCGTACCCTGACCTTGCGAATGATCGTGATGCATGGAAGGCTGTTGCTCCTAGTGAACAACGCAGAGATATTATGTCCCGTTTTCATGACTCCCGTACGAGTGGACACTGTGGTGTCAATAAGACGCTGAGTCGGATCGCTCAGTATTTCTACTGGCCTAAGATGCGACAGGAGGTGGCCGAGTATGTTAGACGTTGTGGGGTTTGCTCCCGCATTAAACCCGAGCAGAGGGCTCCTAGAGGTCTCATGGGAGGACACTCCCAAATATCTCGCCCTTGGCAGGTTATCTCCGCGGACATTGTTGGTCCATTGCCTCGCTCTTCCCGTGGTTACACCCACATCTTAGTTGTTGCGGACCTGTTTATCAAGTTCCCCTTGTTCTTCCCCCTTCGTGCCGCTACCGCTTCCGCTGTGGTTAGGAATATTGAGGAGAACGTCATACTTCTGTTTGGTGCCCCTCGTAGGATCATTTGTGATAACGGAGTCCAATTCCGGAGTAGGGACTTTCAGAACATGGCTAAGCGCTATGGATGTCGGATATCTTTTACGGCTTACTATCATCCCCTAGCGAATCCCACTGAGAGGGTTAACCGCGTGTTAAAGACCATGTTGTCCGCGTATGTGAAAGAGAATCAGCGTAATTGGGATGTGTTGCTACCATCGGTGGCGTGTGCGATCAGAACATCTAAGCATGAAGTGACTGGTATGACCCCGTTCTTTGTTAACTTTGGTAGGGAAATTAACTTTAATGACCTTCTACCCGCCGAAGAACCAGATGACCCTGAACTCATATTTGACCGTGATGATGTAGAACCGCGTTCTAAAGCCCTTAAGCAGGTTTACCTTGACGTACGGAAGCGTTTAACGAAGGCTTACCAAGCGTCGAAGCCTCGTTACGACTTACGCCATCGCCCTGATGAATTTGAGGTGGGGGAATCCGTCCTTCGAAAGAACCACGTCTTGTCCAATGCTGCTAGAGACTTCACAGCCAAGCTCGCCCCTAAGTTTGTTGGCCCTTTTGTTATTCATAAGAAACTTTCTCGGTGGGTCTATCAGTTGAAAGATCCCAATGGGACTGTCTTTTCGGGGTCTTGGCACGCCAAGGACCTAAAACCCTATCGTGGTCCGGGTATCGGTGGCCAGACCGTTTAGTTCGCGTTTTTTTTTTTGGGAGGTTGGTTGGGCACGTCGGTGGGCCACCTTGGGGTCCCGCTGTTTCCCGGCAGTGTTTGTGGCCCCGACCGCAATATCATGGTTTTTTCTTTTTTTTGGTTTTCTTTGTTCCGGCCCTTTTGGGCTTTCGAGCGGGAATGTCTGTGTTCGTTTTGTAGAGGGTGTTGTGCTGGACTTTGTCCTTTTCTTTATTTTCCCAACCGCTTCAAGGTTGTTTCAGTGGGTAAGCCGTTCCTGGGCTTACACACTTATCCCCGACCAGTGGTGGCTGAGCCTTGGTTTTGCGCGTGCCGTCTGGTGTCCGCCTACATTCTCAGGTTTCCTTCATTGGTGACACTACGGTGGCCTGGGCTGGGTTGGCATCGGCCGACACGATGGCACTATCTCGGTTCATCCCCACTAACGACTGACGTGACAGACGTACATCGGACCGTCCTTCCTATTCCTTCTTCAGTGTTGTCCTCTTTTCTGATTCCCCTCCAACGTTCTTCCGAGTGCTTTGGACTCCTGACTTGGAGGTTTCGGGTGTCGAGCAGAGCTGCCCCATCCACCGGCGCAGCCTTTTCATCACGCAGCGAAGGGTGCGGGTGGTGTTCGGCTCACGGGGCTTCCGGCCGGGACCCAAATCACTCCCTTCTTAACGCTTCCTCTTTTGTCCCTGTGTGTATCCTATTTCTTGTGCTATCCGACTACGACTTTATTTTGGGCCTCGTATTTAGCGTATAAGAAAATTTCTTTGAAATTTTCTTCCTCCGGGTAAGAGGGGGGTTTGTTACCGTCAATTTTCGCCTTACTGTATTTTCGAGATTTTGGTTACCAATAATTTCCGATTTATTGTATGTTCGATGCTTTTCGAATTGCGTTTGGGCACTGCACATTCTTGATACGCAGCCTTGGCTCATTGTTGAGCGCTCGCGATGCGAAATTGGGTCATCTTGTTCCGGCATTCGATCGAATAAGGTCGCGGAAGTTTTGGCGCTGGTCGACGTCGCCATTCTGGAGAAGGTGCTTATGGTTGTCTAGGCACTTCTCACCCTTCAGTTAGGGGATTTGTACGCGTCTCGACATTTCTCCGTATGTGAATTTGGAGATTCTGCTAGTTGCAGACCTTTTTTGACGTCAAAATTTCCGAGCGAACCATTTGGGGAAACTTATTGTAAGTAGGACCGTTTTCAGCCCCTTTTCGAGTGCCCGCTAACGTTTATTCCGTAATAATGTAGTCCCCACCTCGTGCTGGGCCCCAAGTACACTCATACATCTCGGACTTGGCCCCAAATAGGCGAATACCACAACTTGAACATCACGTTCTGGACCCCAGTTATATCTCGATTACCTCGTGATGGGTCTCCTTTAAGACTTGAAAATCCCGCCTTGTGGCCGCTGCGTTCTGCGATAACGTATCTTGACGCGCTTACCTGGCGAACTGCTCGTCCCCAGAAGCCCGTTCCTGCAATGCTGTTCGCGCGAAGATAACTTCAAATCAGCCTAAGGTAACCTTACTGCCCTATTAATTTGTGCTTCTGTTGTACGGCTCAATCGACGAAGGACTGCCTAAAGTATGTTGGCTTTTAAAGTAAGATTAGCGCGATAAACTGGCGCGAGATATGTAGATAATGGTCTGGACGCATCACTTGATGGCGTATTTTTTTTTGTGTAAAGTAAGAGGCTTCCCCTCGCCGTAGTTCTACTTTTGATGCGGATTGTGATATTTATTTATTTATTATATGTACAACAGTATAGAAATTCCTGAGGCGGACGCCCGCTGTAATTTTGCTATTTTACATTAACGTCACTATCCGGGAGCCGCAGGAATTTCCGTTAATTTTATAATCTGGTGTTTTAATTTGGCCACCCTATTTTTGTGAACAAGGATCCTTGGGGCAGTTACAATGCATATGCAGGCCTGAAACTTTTTACCTATGTGTATCTTTTTATGTGTGTGCCCAACCTTATGAGTGAATAAAACGAACTTGTCATATTTAATTACACTTGATTGTTTGACTCCGGTTTTGCGCATTTCTAGTAATTTCTCAGTGTTCCGATTTAGCTGGAGCGAAATCTAACAATCGCTGAATCAAGGGGTTAAGGCTTCGTTTTTTGTTATCATAAATCGGTGGCGCCAATCTTTCCATCTTTAGAACTCACGCCGTCTTCGACTGCAGTTGGCAGGCGACCCCCCTGATTTGCGATTGATAGCGACTCGCCTGGGCAGTGCCCGAGTGAGACAATTTGGTGTTTAATTGCAACTTTGGATCGTAAGCAATTAAAGTAAGTATCATTTCTCCAGCCCCCTTTGTTTGTGCTTAAAGTTGATAACAGACGTTTCGACGCAAAGACGTTTCGGCGCAAAGACATTTTGGCGCGAAAATGTATCCACTGCCACCAATTTATGTGTGCGGAGCATTTCACATGCAAATTAATAAAAGCACGCCAGGTAGCAAATTAGCAAGAGAAGTTTCAAGTGAAGCACGCACTTGCTTGTACTACGAGTTTTAGAAGTTCGACCAATAGAAAAATGTTGCTAGGTAGTGGCTTAACTATTTCTGTTCGGTGAACAAGGTATAGTTATTGGCCAGTTAGGTTAATCCTAATTTTAAACAGGGTTACTTACATTTAATAACCTTTGACATTTTTTATATTATCCGATGGCTGTTTGAATTTCTGATTGAACTGTTGATAAACATACATCTCCTGGCATGTCATTGTAATTAGCATAAGTGAATCACGAACCTAATTGTGATTTGAAGATTCACAGCTACATATTCATTAAATGACTGAAGCAACGAATTGTGTTTTTGTTTTTAATGTCGACAGAGTCTATATTTACAAGATTCAACTGCATGATTAGTCTTAAAACAATTAATGCCGAGCTTCAATACCTACCAGAAAGAGTGTCGTTTGTGGAAAAATCAGAAAATTAATAAAGCGAATAGTTTTTAAAAGCCCTATTACATATTGGAGTAAATGGGGTATATGTAAATTCATTTCAATGAAAACGCGTTCATTGCTCGTCATGTATTTTTCATGGCATACTAACTAAGTAACGTAGAAAAAATACAATTGTAAATTTAATTTACTAATTATATTATGTTTTCGTAAAGTTATTTAAAATTCTATTGGTAGTTTCCTAATTTAGTTCAAAAAGAACTAGCATATTACACATTTAAACGATCAGCAAAATATTTAATTTTTGGTAGATTTAAAAAAAAATATATTATTTTCAAGACCACAAAACCAAAAAACTTAAGAGTTTGTATACACATTTGGGAGGAATTAATTTATGCTTACTTTTATTTGAATATGTTAACTAGGGCAGGTACCTACATATTGAACAAACGCTTTTTAAGTATTATTTAACCTTCTGATATTTTTAGAAGTATGTTTTCAAAAGTTTTCTTTACATACAACATAAAAATATACCATATTGTAGCGTCGCATTCTGACGCAAAAGCTAATATTGTCTAGTAATTTTTATTTATAGAGAATTTAAATATAATTAAACTGATGTATATGGATAATAAAGCATATGTCAAAAATGGCAGAAAATTATCCAAAGCGATACAACCTTCCAAAGGACTCAGACAAGGCTGCAGTTTGTCCCCCCTTCTATTCAACATTTACCTAGAAAAATCTTTAAAGGATTGGAGAAGGAGTGTTCGTAGAATGGGTATCCCTATTGGTGAAAAATACCTTTTCAGTCTTAACTTCGCAGATGACCAAGTCGTACTAGCGCAAGGCTCATATGACTTAGAATTTATGCTTCGCAAACTGCATCAAACATATGAAAAATGGAATTTAAACATTAATTTTGTTAAAACTGAATACTTAGTCATAAATTCGGAAGCCAGATTTCTAGTACTCTTGGATAATGACGTAACGATAAAACAGGTAGACCAATTTAAATACTTAGGAGCGAATATTACAAAAGAAGGATTAGGCACAATAGAAATAAAAAACAGAATAGAACAAAGTAAGAAAGTTGTTGGCTGCTTAAACTCAATCTGGTGGGACAAACATATATCTCAAAACGTGAAAAAGCATATTGGTAAAAGTCTTGTTGAATCAGTGTTATGTTATGGATGCGAAGTATGGACGATTAATGCTGCAACTCGAAGAAAAATTAATACCGTCGAAATGGACTACCTACGACGCAGCTCCAGACTGTCGAAGTTAGACAGAATTACAAATGAAGAAATTAGGAGGAGAATGAAGGCACAGGATGCTGTTATGGACAGAATAGAAAGAAGAGGCTTAAAATGGTTCGGACACCTGATCCGAATGGAGGAGGATAGATGGCCTAGTAGAGTATTTAGATGGATGCCTCCGGGAAGGAGAAAAAGAGGGCGACCCAAAAGATCATGGCATGAAGGGATAAGAAAATCTATGGAAACTCGGGGTCTAGAAGAGGACGATGCCCATGACAGAATGCGATGGCGTTTGAATACAGGAAGGCAGCTTGCAGCTGTATAAACCTGATTTATATATATATAGAGAATTTAAATTATCCTCTACTATCCTCTAACTAACATATATTCGAAAGAGCCTCATACGAAAATTTACAAAACATAACGCTTGTGATTTAAATGTAAAACTGAACCCACAAAATAGGTATACTCGCGCCGAAACGGCCTTGCGCCGAATCGGCTCGGGTCAAAACGTCTTTGGGTCGAAAAGTCACCGCGCCGAAACGTCTCTGTGTCGAACTGTCCCCGCGCCGAAACGTCTTCGCGCCGAAAGGGCTGCGCCGAATCGGCTGCGCCGAAACGTCGTAGACAGTACTGTACCGTTCTTCTTGTGCTTTGGTTTGAAATATTCGTAATTTTCGCAGTTTTCAGCTGATTAGACCACTATACATGGAACGCTATTTCCTCCTTTTTTGCGTTTGGCAATCTTTTCGAACTTCTCTTATTTTCTATAGCTCTGTTAGCCCCCCATTCTTAGATACATATAGTTTTAATTACACTTTTAATCTGAGGCTGTCAGTGTTTCTTTTAATATGCGAAATACAATTGGTTTAGTATTACTCGTAGACATTTAACTTCTGTAATAAAGATTTAATTGTTAAAAACGAGTCTTCAGAGTCATTTAATGACGCATTGACTTTTCTAAACAGGGGATTAAAATTCAATTAGCTCATACAAAATCACCTTTAGAAGATATCGTTAACGCCATTTAAAGTTATTGTCACTTTAGACCAGTGATTCCCAAAGTGGGCAATATCGCCCCCTGGTGGGCGCTTGAATAGTTCAGGGGGGCGGCAGTAGTCTCAGGTGCAATTGGGGGACGATGAATAGAAATAGGGGGCGGTAAAAGAATAAAGAAAGAGGAGAAGATAAGAGAATTTTGAAAAACCGTTCGTATAAGTTTCATCTGTTAGTAAGCTTGCGTACATAGAAAGTCGTAGTCATTAGCTCGTGCGGTCACAAATGTATGGCGTCTGCATTGGAATTTGGCGCGCTACTCCCTTTCAACAAGGTGACGATAGCACAGGATCGACTTGAGGAACCAAGCGGGATTAGCATTACCTCGCTCTCGCTTCTCGACTCTCGGCAAGTGCGGTGTGACGTGAGTGCGGCTTCACTTAAGAACTTTATCTATAGCCATCCGTTAATTGTTATGCGATATTTAACAATAAATGTATAAAACCAAATCGGTGAGTTTGATTCAATTACCTGTACCACGAACAGTGCAAAGAATTTATTATAAGAGATTGCAAAAGGAAAATATCGGAAACCTGAATAATGGAACAAGTAAAACCACCGAATCAATTAGAAAAGACCATAAACTTATTACGGTATTGCGTAACAAAAGATGTTTTCATTTAAAGGCTGACAATGGTAATAAGATCGTTATTTATAATTATGAGCAGGACTACTGTTATACTTGCTTAACAATGCAACCTACAAAGAATTGAAAAAGACTTCAGTCCTTAGATATAGACTGACTCTTTGTACTCCAGAAATACCTTTTATTTTTCTTAGGTGGTTGTTATTTAGAGGGGTGTTCTTTCACTTATTCTTCCACTGTTTCTTTATTTTAGCTTTGATTTCGCTCTTAACGTCATTTAGTGGTATGTATAGTTGCTGTATAGGTTCAGTAGTTGCCTCTTTTGCCGCTTTGACCTATTGTTTCTGGTATTAACTCTCCGACTTACCTCTTACCTAAACGATTAAAATTAATTTTAGAAACTTGCCAAATCGACAAAATAATTTTTTGGTCCAAAACTCGTTGGAGTTTATAAATATAATTAAAGATTTGGAACTGGGTGAAAGCTAGATTCTAGTTTTATTTGATGTATGATCTTTTTTTCTAAGCGTAACCGTCCCACAACCATGATATATCTGCGGGCATTACTTACAGACAATACAATTTGGATTCAAACAAAATCGACGAGTTTATTAAATTAACTACCCATTGCATGTCCCACAATTACTTTCAAATAGATGGAAAATTCTATGGACAGTATGAAGGAACAGCAATGGGAAATAGCCTTTCCCCTTTCGTTGTAAACCTGTTTATGTCTAAATTCCAAACTGATTTTAAGAATAATGTATTTTCCAAGGATTTGATTCAGGTTATAACGTTTCGCTCAGCGCGAACGCGATTTTGGAATTAAAAATTAATTCGAGCGTTAGAAATCGGAGCGCCGCATCTTTAGCCGCGCGAACAGCGATAAGTGACATCACCACGGATAGTCGCAGGTTTACCGCCCCGCGTTCAAAGGAGGTATCCCCTACTCTAATGAACCGGCTTGAAAAGCTGATTAGGCCAGTTCAGGTTTATAAAGAGGAACCGAAGCCATTTTAAAGCAAAAATTTCCTGGTCCTCCTCCCTCACCTAATTCAGCTCAGGAGGGAGCTTAAGTGCTCTTCGAGGGGGCTCCTACCAAAGAATCTTCACGTAGACGGACTCGTCAGGAGAGTGCTATTGTGCTATCCGACGAGACACCCGCCGAACAACTCTCTAGTTCCACTCGTCAGGAGCCTGCTATTGTACTATCCGACGAGACACCTGGGGAACAACCCCGCTCTTTCCACTCGTCAGGAAAGTGCGACTGTGCTATCCGACGGGACCCCTTCCAAACAACCCGCTAGTTGCACTCGTCAGGAGCGTGCTATTGAGTTATCCGACGAGACACCTGCTGAATAACCCGCTAATTTGGCCGATCAGACTACTTAAAATAATTGCCTAAGTCCCATTCCATCCGGAGGACGTTGTCGTATCCCTGTAGCTAATTCCCACAAGTCGAAACACCGAAACAAACGGCATTAAAACCATTAATTGCGACCTGTACGACATAAAACAAGTGCAGCTTAAAGCTTGCACTACAAAGTCTAGCCTATATCTGCCTGCAGCGAGAAGCCGCATCACAATGAGTCGACGTTAGTAATTTCTCACGTTTAATCCTCGGGCCATTTCCCGGCGTCCGCTACCTGCGAGGCCCGGCATTAATTCACCTTTCACGGCGTCCGCCACCTGCCAGGCAATTACAAAATCGCATACCTGGACTTCTAAGGTGTCCTTCAGGTAGCGGCAAAATGTAAACAAGATAACTCCGACGCGACGGTTCGAAGATCCAGCACGTTCTGCACACCTGTGAGACCCGATAACGTAAGCAGCACCAGGCATGAACTTTATTAAATTTAATTCCGCCCGCATTTTGCCCGCTTGAAAGATATAAAATCAAAACTCAGTTATGACACTACCGCCATATTGGCGGTCACCGGTAAACTTCTCATATCTCTGTTATTAGGTCAAATGAGTGTAAAAGACAAAAGACCAGGACGTATACAAAAAAATACCTGTTTTAGTTCGATTGTAAACATTGTTACACTTTATTTTGTCTTTATGAATACATTTTGATTTTATGTATTACCAGCTAAACAAATTATACGCTTATAAATATATATTCTGTGTACCTTCTCTGGGTTACTAAACTTGAGTGTATTAATGATACCTTGGCATTCTGAGCTGCCTGGAGCCAGTATCAGCCTGGCAATTGTAGCAAATATTTTAATCTTCTTAAATAAATTAAAATAGCCAGTATATGGACGACACCTGTTACGTATCAAAACCGAAATTAACTTCAGATTTATTTTGTGTAAAATACATGGCCGTGTAAAAGCTCCTTCATTAGAACACGGTCTTTGCGTAAACGCAATGTTAACGATTGGTATGTATCCTGTTTTACCGACAGTCGGAGCAGCTGTTTGATAACAACGTTTTGTTTTCTCGTTGTTTTATTGTGAAAAATGTAGAGTGTTTTCAGCAAGATTCTGTGGATATGTTGCTCCAGTTTATCTTTTAACTTAAAATGTTATGAATTATTTTGTGAGAAAGCTTTGCTGGTATGCAGATTACAGCCTTGGGCACTGTTTTTGGAATTTCTTCCAAGTCTTAGGACGGGTTAAGAACACAAAATTTCCTTGGCGTATTGGCTGTTCGTCTGTATAAGTATACAGGGCGAATGTAAATATTTCCTATTTCAAATTGTGATAACGTAATTTCAATGAGGCCACTCTATCTGGGTTTTTTATCGTCATTTACGTGGTGAAATACTTCAATTATACATTACAAATTACCAACTAGTACGGTTGCTTGCTAGAAAAGGCTACTACAAATGTCACTCGGGGCTTACGAGACTTCAGTGATCTTCCAATGCCAGGAGAGCCTAGTTCGGGTTTGGTTACCCTCTCCGGAGTACTTCATGAATGACGTTAGCTGGCGTTGACTGCCTGCAGCCGCTTTTGTAAGTTGTTTGAGGCCCTTCGGTTTACCTCTTGGAACCGCTTCCACGAGCCCGTTTGGGGCTATGGGTCACCACCTCCGAGATAAACATATAGCTCTCAGTTAAGTAGTGCAATCTAATAAGTTGTGTTTAATGATATTCGTACCAGAAACCTGATAAACTAAACTATAACTGTATCTGATATGAAACGAAACGGCAACTTTTAGTGGTGCTTTATTTGTTTGAGTAGTTGTAGTGTGCTAATTACTGCTATGATAACCATAACCATTTTAGTAAATAACTCAGAATAACAACTTATAATACTATTGTACTGGTTATTATATGTATGCTTTGGTTAATAAATCTAATGCACATACTTATATCTTTCAGTGTCTAAGTTCGTTACTAGTACCGTCTCTATTTTGGATGTTATGTTAGTGAATGCTGCGATTACACTGAGCTTATACGTTCTTGGCCTATTTGAGTATATTTAATGTAACTGAAAAACTAGTTGGCGCTCAAGTTATTCGGAAATTACATCAATTAAAGAACCGCATGCCGTTTCCTCTGTAGCTATCTGGAAATCCGTCAAATATACTCTCGCAGTGTTGCAATATTTGAATATCACTAAGTAGAGTGAACTACTTTGAATGCTAACACAGTTTTGAAGTTTTTGTTTTATCTAAATGATAATTTTTGTTTGAATCAGTTAACTTCTCATTTTTTTAGCATAAAATTCGCATATGAAATAGGAAACGAAAAACAACTGCCATTTCTGGATACCTTAGTAATAAGAGATACAAATAAGTTGGAATTGGATGTTTTTCCACGATCGGGAGTAGAAGGCGGTTTCTATAGCATCAAAATTGTGACAGAAGTAAAACATTTACTCCCTAGAGACTAAATAAGACAAAAATTTTCCTAGGGAGTTTTCATTATGACTGACACAACAATTATGTCAAATTCGAGGTTGTCAGGTTAGGTTTTGCGTCAGTTTTGACACAAACCTCGAAATTAACATAATTGTGAGCTCTTGTCATAATGACGTACAGTGCCACCAACTTTAAAATTTACCATAGGCTACTAATTTTAAAATAATTGTAACTAAAATGTCAATAAATGACATTTAAAAAAACGGGGTTTTGTTTTAAATCTTCCTGCAACGTGAAAAAATAGAATATCCAACTCGGAGAGAATGCTATTTTGCTTCAGCAAAATAACGCATTTCTCCCCCTCATTGCATAATCTACTATTATAGAAAGACAGCAATATAAACAGATTCATTTTAGTGGATTAAAATCATTGTTTTCAACGCAAACTGGCTGCTCTAAATTTCTTAGTGTATAAACTGCTAACTTTTCCTTTAGGCAAAAATCGGTATAACACCGAACTTCAGACCATCAAAAACATCGCTGTTTACAATAGCTTCTCTTCTAAAATTATCGACAATTTTATTAGGAAACAAAAATTAAATTCCGCGTTCGAAATTCCACAACTTTGGTTAGTCTTAGAAGACAAGAACTCAAAATTCCGTTTCACCCAGCTACAAAGGTCGTAGAAAAATTTATAAAAATTCAGGCTATATAGTTGTTTATAGTTCAAACAACAATAGTCGACATTTATTGGGGAATCCAACAAACAAATATAAGCCTTTAGAGAAATCTGGAAGTTACGAAGTTAAATATTCCCATTGCCACTCTAAAGATATTGGGCAAACACGTCGTAATTTCAGTACTAGGTTTAAAAATATTATAGCTCATTTTAGATTCAATAGTTACGAAAAATTTAGTATTGCCCAACATATTTACGAAACTTCCCGTAGTATTACTGTAAAGGCGTTCACTTCAACAAAGCAGCTAAATTCTTTTGAAAGTTTGGCCATTTTTAAGAATAAAGATAATAACATTTTGAACAAAGGTGGAGGTCACATCCCCCACTGTCATCTATATGCTCTGTTGAAGTTAACACCTGATTGGCCGCATAAGACACGCCCTCCGGGTCAGATAGTATAAATAGCGTTAAAATGTGCGGGAGTGTTGACTTTTACTAATGATTAAGTGAAGAGCATATCTTCGGCCATATTTGTCGGGTTATTCTCGCTCTTTAAGGAGACTAAAGACGACGGCTTAGCTATCGCAATACTTATTTAGCGGTTGTAAATATTTGTCTGGTTAGAGGTTTTTAACGAATTATGTCTATCACATAGTGTAGGTTGGTAATTCTTGGTGTGGAAGTGGAATAATGGTGCTTTATATAGAAAGTATGCATTGGTTTTAGTTGCAGAGAACGTAGTCTATCTTCACTGGGTCATCGTTGCAGATTGTCGCTAGCTCGCTGCGAGTGTTTTCTTATCTCTCAATATTATTGTCACAAACGTGAATGAACAAGTTTTCTGCAAATAGTTTCGTTGCCAATGTGTTGTTCCAGTTATGTTGAAAGATGGGAGATTATCATTCATTTTCTTAACTTCACTGAATATATATGTGACTGTTGTGTTTGGATAAACGAAGCTAATATAGTTTTCGCAAGATATTTTTTTGTTGAGTTGGATAACTCTTCTAGCTACAGCGGCCATTTTTTGTATTCAGCAGGTTATCTATTAATTTCTGTTTTTTGTATTTACTGAAGCGTGAGCGGATGTCCCAGCGAACAAATGCTCTCGCCTATCAGGCGGTCGACCCAGGCTCGAATCTCGGCGGACTTTAGAAGTCTGTGGTAGGCATTATTACCATTTTTGCAGCCCCATATAGTACTCTGTGTATTAAAAACTGCACCTATGATGCCTGGCGGAGAAAGTTTTGTATTAGTTCTTCAATTTCAAGTAGATTCTTCGTCAATTCTTACAACTGTAAGACTATAACTATGGTACACAGCAGCAGCTTATCTACTGAATAAATCAGTATCAATCAAGGAAACTAATTTGGCTTCAACCTTGCCTAGCTGTTGTATAGAACGGTACCAACACAGGAAAATCGTACAGACTACGAAATGAAAGTCAGACCTAAGCCGTAATCGCCACATAGTACATACACTGGAAATTCCAGCTACCCAAGTCCATAATGAGATTCAAAATTCGTTAAAAAGGAAAAAAATAGCCTTCTATACGAAAATCCAAAAATGTAGAACATTTTAGGAAAGCTACAATTAGAAAAACTAGAAAAATCCCTGAAGCAAAGAGCCGTTATTAGCGTACAGACGCCTGTGGTAAAAACCACTTACTTCAGTTGTATAACGGCTGAAGGCTCCACTCTTCAGAGGAAGTGCAGGTTTATCGAGAAAAATCTAGAATGAAGGTAAAACGTGTAAATCCAAATTGCCAATGTAGTCGTTTAGGGCACGACTTACGAAAAGGTGCTGTTTGTATCTATATGAATCCACCTACATGGTATCCATCCCAAATTCCAATTATTACTTAATGCAAGGGTAAGAATTGGAAAGAAATGACGAAAACACAACTTTTATCGAATCCCCAAATTCCCTCAATGGGTGTGACACCAGTTCTTTTACGAAATTGGTGCACTGTTTTTAGTTAGTTCTCAGTTCACTTGGCAGCCAAAATAAAGTACAACCAATTTTACCACCACAGTGAGAGAAAATACTACTAGAAGGTCTGACCGTGGAAGAAATTGCTCAGCAACCGTGCTATCATTTAAGGTGGCAATACGATAAATTTACGAAATAAACCTGACGACACACCAAATCCCACAAATAACGCCAGATAAGCTAAGATAATACAATATGTCACACGCTGATTCAATTAGATATGTCCTACAATGCGTTACTGGAAAGAATCTGTTAATTAAATTCAGGAAAACAGTACAATACACACCGTCAACTGCAGTCAACCTTCAGCATGTTCTAAATAAACACCGAGTTTGCCAGATACATATAAAGCTCCCCAAACTCATTAACGTAATTCTTCCAGAAAGAGCCCAAGAAAATTGGAAGACATCACCTTACTCGAGGAAAAATGCTGTAAGAAACTAGGACAATCGCCTGAGCTGTAACCTGTGGTCGTAAAAATCACCGATTACCGATATGCTCTTAAATTCGCATAGCAGTTAAGTAGCTTAAGCTAAGGTGAGTTAGATCATTAGAGTTAACTTTAGCGATAAGGTAAAAATGGCCGTAACAATCTGCCTCTTGGGCGCAAATGATATGAGGCTGATACTCCTTGATTAATATTTGTATGGTTTTAGGGTGGGTGTCGAATTCATTGCTTCTAAAATTTACTGTTTTAATGCATAACAACAAATTAATCCAGATAAAATTATTGTGCTTGCACACTAACGTATATCCCACAGAATGTTCGTTTCAGCGCCCTGTAAGGTTGCCATTAAATTACAAATAAACATCACGAGTAATCTCTCAGAGAATCTATAAAGCTGAACTTTAACGAACCGACAGTACTGTAATTAAAACTTGAGAGCATAAGCGATCCATAATAAATTTCCAAAATGCATAATTATGACGTTATTAACGAGAGCTCATGGAAGCAGAGACTACATAAATTTGCATTGAAACTGTGATCGTATAGTCCCGTTTAATTTAATTAGAAATTGCACTTGAAACAGAGTTTAGAGGTTGTGCAAAGAGAAAGGAGCTAATCGGTTTCAGAAAACACGTGTTACTCTAATGGAACTGTGAAATGTTACAGGAAAAATTTTAAGGATTTCAATGTTTTAAAATTATAAGTTTTAGAAGACTCCTTTACAATAATTACTTAACTGGAAATTAACACTACAGCTTCCTAAATTCATTACATAGATAAGTACTAGCTACATTATGTTTAATCAAGCCAATGAGTTCATTTGGTGAGTCTAAAATCGACAAAAGCATGATCAAAGTGTACTGCAAGAATTCTTTGCATTAAATTTTTCTATTGTTCAATTAGATAATAACAATAGGAGATCACACATTTATGAAAATAAATTTACTGCGGACCGTTGCCTAAAAACTCTTTTTTTGAAAGTAGATGGCGATGTTCGCTTGAATCGTAGAAATAATTAATTAATTACACATCGAACATATATATCTTCTATAGGAGCAACCAACTGGACGATAGTATCTGACAGTTAAAAACATCGAAATAAATTTAAAAACATCCAGAAGGTTGAATTTAATCATTTTAAACAAAATAGATGGATCTGGATTAGAAACTATCATGAAGAGAGCCAGCTTATTTATTTATTCCACTCCTAAAACAAACATGGCAATAAAAATGTAATACGTATAAACTGCAAACAAGATTATTTACCATATCGAAAGTGATCTGTTCTGTGTCAAAAAAGCAGCAGGTTATTTTACAAACAGCACGAAGCGTTTCGAAATGCACGTCCAACAATACTAAATCATGCGTGGATTAGTGGGCGACAAACACATTTCACGGCGCTAAAAATAGCAGATTTTCATGTCATAATATGATTATGGAGCTCTGACTGGCTTTCATCAAACGGAACTGGTTAATGCAAACGCTGTTTGACATGTTCTACTACTACTTCGAGTTCTTCGACGAGGAAAAGCAGGTGGGTTTTAAGAGGAATCTAATGGTCCGTGCCGAAGCTTTGTTACACCAGTGGCGTCGCAAACATTGCATGGTAAAAATAGTAACTGTAACACTATAAAATTCAGATAAAAAAGACGACGGAAGCATCGAGAAGCCTAATTTCCTTGGATTTGTATACTTTGGAGAACGTTTTGCTTGAGTATTCATCCTCAAAGCAGCGCATTTACAAAGTGAATGTGCCATTAAATAGTCTCCAATTTAAATGGCAATGCAATTACTTATGTACGAAAACAACCTCACATCTTTTTTCATTTTTAAATATTATAGTCTCTCATTTATTATTTTCTTGATTATGAAGCTTCGAATACAGCAAGAACATAATAGGTATATTACGTTCTAAAAATCGAATTGAACCCCAACTCTGTTTCAGAGGACGAGGTTAATGTGAAAAACCTGTGACGGGGCAGTTAATTAGTATCCAAACAATAACGTTTGTAATAGAAATTATTACTTAGTAGTTTTATAACGGAGATTGCGTGTGGTTCTACCGGGTGGCCATAAATATCTGAGATCCCGGTAGCCATGAAATTAGCTACTTATAAATGTTGGTTAGCATTATATTTCAATTACGATAAGTATTGATACCTATTTAATGTAATAAAATGCAATAAGAGGAGGGGAATGTGCCCTGGATTCTGCAGTTTAGCCTAAGACTCGATTATAAAAATCTCCTGTTCTCCATTACTTATTGCAATCTGTAATAATTTTTGATAGATAGGAATTTTAGTAGTGATGACATTAATGACATTTAGTTTAGTTGTATTCATCACTTTAATAAAGCGGTGTTGATTGCAAAGGTAATGTGATATCAGATATTTATGGCCACCCGGTATTATGCAGCTGATTTGGATACCGTTTCATTGTTGATATTGCTGCATTAATTTGTAGAGAACTTTGTTGTTAGGTCATTGCTCATTGTTATTGTTGGGTTGGTATCTGTGTCGCTATACCGGGTGTCAACGAATTTATTAGACAAGTCATATCTTCTAGAGTATTAGGTGTATTAAAATGAGATTTGGTACAGGTAAATGGTATAGGGAGAGGAGAATTTTCGCGTATTTTTCACTTTTCGGTCACTTCCGGTTTCACCGGAAATGGCTCCGATTTCGAATTTTTAAATGGAACACCCTGTATATTTTTGCATATTTGGATTTCAGAGACAATTTTGGATCAGAATGTGACATTTTAAAAAGTTTTTAAGCCTACTTGATTTTTTTAGAGCCAGTTTTAATATGGCATCTAGGTGGCCATGATCAGACGCAAACTAATCTAAAGACCTCAGGTGATGTCAGAAAATTACAATCGCAAAGTTTGAGTGATTAGTATGATAGATAGGAATAAGACAAGTTGGCAAAAGCACGTTTTCTTGTCTAACTATTTTTGTTCAAATGGCGACCCTTTTTTGACAAGCACTTTCCGAAAAGAGAATTTTTTGGCGAATCTAACGATACTAATTTATTTGCGATTGGATTAAAAATAAGCTCATAAGTTAAATATTTCTAAGCAAAATACTAGATAATAATTTATTTACTTTTGTCAAGTGTGCCATGGATAAGTTTTTAAAATGTCACATGCTGATCCAAAATTGTCTCAAAAATCCAAATATGCAAAAATATACAGGGTGTTTTATTTAAAAATTCGAACCGGGAGCCATTTCCGGTGAAACCGGGAGCCATTTCCGGTGAAACCGGAAGTGACCAGAAAGTGAAAAATATGCGAAAACTTTCCTCTCCCTATACCATTTACCTATACCAAATATCATTTTGAAACACCTAATACTCTAGAAGTTATGACTTGTCTAATAAATTCGTTGACACCCGGTATAGTACGAGTATACTAAGCTCCTGGGAGTTCGTCTAGATGATCACTAACCATCGACTTAATAAGCAATAATCAGTGATTCTACAAGCGCACCTGGATAGCCTGAGATGCGTATGCCCATATGCGTTGCAAATTCGGCCTCTGCGGGAGGAACCCCGAACCAAAATAACTGTACCAACATATGGTATGTAGTTTCCACCTATACAGAGCGTCAGATGTAACTCCCATCAGGGCGGATCCGGTGGCGGATGACGAATGCCTCCCAAATATGAGTAGTATAGCCTAAATTAAATACCCGTGGTGGACCAAAACTAACACAAGTCTGCTGCTAGTAGAGCAGCTATTCTACAGCGATTGTTCCTCAGGTCAAGAACGGCTGATGACTAAAAGTTGGAAGTACTTAGAGCCCCGCCAAACCTAATTTTTCCGCTGATATATCATCATGATGAAAAGTGAATGAATTGCTGATAAGCCATGCGATCCAGTTGGTGGTAATTGTCACACTAGATTCAATTTTTTTACAAATTTTTATTAGCTTTGAATCTTTATTTCTACATTCGTTCAATAGGGCTGTATCAGAGAAGTTGTTTGTCATTCACCGTCTTCCTTGTCACTTAAATCCTTCGTATTGTTTTTAAGTTTCAGTACACATATGCTACATCGTCTGATCAGCAGCGAAGTGGAGAACGTACAATGTTTTTATGTTGAGAATGTCTATGATTCGAACTCCTTTGCCTTATTATATTGTTCTCCACTGTCTTAGTAAGTCTTAAAAATGGTAAGACGTAATCAACATCCCTGTCGTAAACCCATTTGTCACTACTAAAGCATTCGCCATGTATAAGTAAATATAAGTAAGGGGAATATCTAAATTTTAAATTAATATTTTTATCCACAATTAACATCACTTATAATAATGCAGAAGACTAAAAGCCGTGTTTACACAACTAAAAGTACCACAGTTGCATTCCACGATTTCTATTTTCGGGTTTTTGTAAACAAACTTCCCTTAACTTTTAATAGCGATATTATCACAGAAAACAATTATTTATTATGCCTGTTTCTTGTGTTTTTTAAAACTGTTGACACAGATTCAAAGGCAAGTGAATTTTGGTTAATAATAAAGAGAGTTACTGAATGCAACCAACGGCCGAAGCAAAGAAATATTGAAGCCGTGCTTTTTAAGCATATTAAATGTGTCTCTGACTCTGATGTTTACACATAACCTATAAATTATTTTGACTACGAAACTTTTGCAAATTGTTGTTCATCGCTTTGATTGCCCTGCAAATATACCACAGAGTTGGCGTTGTACCCTGCATACGGGCTGATTTTCAGGTATGCCGATCAACGAAGAATTATACGAGGGAAACGTTGCAGTAAAAAGAGTTGGCGTTGTACCCCGATGTCGGTAATAAACCTGCATACGCGCTGATTTTCAGGTATGCCGATCAAAGATGAGTTACACGAAGTATAACAATTTGTTTCCTTTATTATAGCGACATTTTGAAGATTACCTAAGAAATACAGAAAACCGTGAGCTCCCCAAGTTTGGAATCTACTTGGTTCGACCTGCAAAACACTGCTTTCCGGTCTCGTAACGTAAATTACTATTAAGATTAATTTAGTTTGAAATGTGTATAGCTCAATACTGCCGTCATAAGCAAGAAGGCGGTATCTACAAAAAAATTGAAATTGAGTTATTGGTATCGTTGGAATTGGTACAAAATTCCAATCATTTTAGGTAAGTAACAAATCGATATCTGCACTGTAACTATGATTTTCAGATGAAAAAAGGCGGTATTTACAGAAATTTTGTTACTTATAAAGCGCAAGAAGGCGTCATATGCAAAATGCAAAAGTGAAAAGCAGTATCTGCGTGTAGAAGCCGCCTTCTTTTTTTGTTTTGTTAGATACCGCCTTTACTGTCTGTTTTCGTGGACGCAAATGTTCAGATACGGCCAACTGCCGTTTCATTAAATTAATAGTATCAAGTCTTCCATTATACAACATTTAAAATATTTTTTAGAGGAAGTTCAATCCCTTCATTTAAATAGGATTTTACAGGTAATAAGTTTTATAAATAATTTAGTTACATTAAACAAGTTATCTAATAATAATATTCTTGTAGATTTCCATGGGCGGCCCTAATGTTGATTGGAAGTTTTTTTCTTTATTAAAAGAACATCGGATGAAGTCAACAACAAAAAAGATACTTGATATTGGTTCTTGTGGGCTTCATATAGTACATGGAGCATTGCAAACTGGGCACAAATCTGCTGGCTGGAAAATGAATGAATTCCTTAGAGAAATTTATTATCTATTTAAGGATTCTCCCAAGCGAAGGGCAAATTTTCAAAACGTGACCGAATCCCACCATTTTCCCAAGAAATTTTGTGTAACACGATGGGTTGAGAATCATTCTGCAGCAACTAGAGCTATTGAAATTCTAGATCACATAAAAACTTACATAGAACACTCTAAAACTAAACTGCCAGTAAATATTTCAGTAACAAATGTTAAGTCAGGTTGTAAAGATTCATTTATAAAACCAAAATTAGCTTTCTTTGCTTTGATTGCTTCTATATTAGAACCATTTTTAAAGAAGTATCAAACTTCTAATCCAATGCTATCTTTTTTAAAAGACGATATGGAAGCATTAATCCGAAATTTATTGTGTCGAATTGTAAAAGTTGATACATCAGATTTAAATATACAGCAAATCCTACAAATTAATTTGGAAAATGCTTCTAATCTGAAAAACGTGAAGGATGTTGATGTGGGATTTGAAACAAGAAGGTATTTAAAGAACAAAAAATTAAATTAAAAAGACAAATTATTATTTTTAAAAGATTGCCAGCATTTTGTGAAGGCAACTGTAAAAAAAAATAACAGAAAGATGTTGTATAAAGTATCTGTTGGTACATGCAGTTACTTCGCTTAATTCAAAAACAATTAATACTAATTCTGTATCATGGTTAATGGAAAAATTTGATAAATTACTAGAAATATTACATGATTATGAGTTTATTACAGCGACTACAGCAGAACGATCAAAAATTGAATATGCAACATTTATTAAAACTAAGATTTCTGAAATCGCTTTGTATAAAGAGGCTGAGAGACTGGATTGCTTTTATCATCGTTTGCTTGTGGGACATGAATTCGAAAATTTATGGAACATTGTTAAATTCATTTTGATTATATCCCATGGAAATGCTAATGTAGAGGCTGGATTTTCCATTAATAAACATTTATTAGTAGAAAATTTAAAAGAGGAATCTCTTACTTGTCAGCGTGTTGTTTATGATGCTGTACACAGCAAGGGTGATGTTTTAAATGTTGTCATTAGTGACAAAATGAGATCCTATGTAAAAAATTCTAGCTTCAAATATAAGTTGGCTTTGGAACAAAGAAGAAAAGAAGAGCAACAGGAAAGTGAAGAAGCATCGCTGAAGAGAAAAGCCACGCAAGAAATATATATGCTAGAATCTAAACAAAAAAAAATTGAACGCGATACAACGTATGAGTCTAACATAATTCAGACAAAAATTGCTGAATTAAGAAAGTACTTGTAATTTTTTTTTGTTTAAGTTATTTTGAATGTACAAGTTTTGATATGAAAAGTTATTTTATGTGTTAATGTTCCTTTCTGTGTGTTAATGTTCCTTTCTGTGTTTATTACTATATAGACCGACTGAAAGTGTCCGTTCAAGAGGGGTGTCCGCCTAAAAGAAATACGAAACAAAATCGGTTTTTTAATGAAAACTGTAATTAAAGAAATTGGGACATTTAAAACGTATATGTATGTAAATGTTTTTAAAATAAACAAAAAACTTAAAACTTAAGGAAAAAATAAGGATTTGTTACCTTACAAAATATTACTACATACAAAATACTTTCTTTATGTTTTATATCAGCAGTTTGTTTTTCCGATATCAAAACGCTTGGATAAGTTCCTTACACTTAACTTTTCCCTATTGTGAACTTCAACAATCTCAATTTTTTGTTTAAGCGTGAAAATTTTTATATTTGGCGCCATTTCTACAATGAATGTGTCGCCCACTGTGTCTTTTCCGCATAGACGTCAGACTAATACTGAATCCCCGCGTGTACCGAAAGATTGAAGTCGGTGAATCCCTGGTTAACTCGGGAAAGTCCCTCAGTGAAGGCAGGCAGCGAAGTTGGCGCGCGGCGCGATTGAGAAATGCAACAGCGACACTTGCGACAGAAAAATGAGACAAGGCGTTTATTTTTTATTTTGTTTTTTGTCCGTTTAAGAGAACATTTTCTTGTGTCCGCGTCCGTTCAAGAGAATGTCCGTCCAAGAGGGAGTTAACACAATGCAAATTATATGAGAGTCGGTCCGGACCATGAGAAACTGTCTGTCCAAGGGAGGTGACCGTGTATCCGCGAAGGGGAATTTCACTGTAACAGCAATAAGATAACACAAGAAAATAGCACGTATTGCTTGAGTAAGAAAGAGATAAACATAATAGCAAATATTGGAGTAGGCCTGACGCACATTTAATTATGACAGATGTCAACCACACATGCCTACTAAAATATTTTTTTTTCGTATGGTCATCTCTTACTTACCTAAGCATTCTATTTTGTTGTTCATGTTATCTCATTGCTGTTATATATCGGGTGTTTATAAACAGTCGTCATCCCAGTTGCTTTGAAAAACAAAATGTTATATCTTTGATTAATTCGTGCAACACAATGAAACGTCATTGAGTACTGTCATAGCGCATTTATTCTCAATTTTAATAGACATACGTTTCTGAAGTCGAAACCTACTGGGATGACGACTGTTTATGAACACCCGTTATAATTATGGCCCAATCCGTATTACAGCATAATTTTGATTTAGAGTAATGAAATAGTATCGAGAGATCCAAAAAAAACTGTTCCTCAGCGGGCTGTGGAAATTCAAGGTATAAATAATATGTTGGTGACACTGTACGTCAATGTCAAATTCGAGGTTAGCAGGTTAGGATTTGCTTCATTTTGTGTCAAAACTGACGGAAAACCTAACCTGATAACCTCGAATTTGACATTGACGTACAGTGTCACCAACATATTATTCATATGTTGAATTTCCACAGCCTGCTGAGGAACAGTTTTTTTTTGGATCTCTCGATATATTGTATGTTAAGAGCTGAAAGTGCATTCTTGCCGCTTGCACGTGAATATTGCTGGTTGAGGCAAAGCCGAAACCAGCAATCATGCAAAAGTGGCAAGCGCAGTTTTAGCTCGAAACATACATACTATTTTTTCGACGACTGAGCATATTATTAATGGAAAATATCATATTTCATTTTATTGCAAATATTAATTGACAATAAAGTTAACATTACTCGTGCAGTCTATTAGACATGTGACGCGATTATTTCGACAAATGACGGGCATTGTCAAGGAAACATTCGGACGTAGCTACCTATTTTGTTCACATGGAAACCCAAAACGCTCGGTGAGCAGCAAAGTGATGAAAACGCACACTCAGCGGTAAATGTCAATTTTCTGTTGTCAAATGACAGTGAGAAAAATCTACTTTCGATGTGAGTCGTCGAAAAATATGTTTCTTACGGTTCTGATCCTAGCAGTTGAAAAAATTGTATATACGCGGCAGGGCAGAACACCATTTTTCCCTCTGTTTATTTGTAGTGCTCGGCATCGCCCTTGAGCTGCAAACTCACATCTTGGTAAAAATTATGCTTTTCTTTTTCTTATAATGTATTATTTTTTCACATTGCCATTGGTGACATTAAAAAAAGTGACTTTTTGATACTTTTCATAACTGCTCAAAATCATATTGATTTCACCTAAAAATGAACTAAATGAATTAATAACAGATTCATCCATTTTCAAGTAAGCTCTATTCTATAATGTACAATGGTTAATTTGTACAGGGTCCGGCAACGAAGCGGGGGTGGAAGATATTTCTAAAACTATGAGAGTTGCATAAATATTGAGTATATAAAAGTTGTAGGTACTAAGGTAGTGCACATTACTAAAATAGTTTTGATTATACAGAGTGTCTCATAAAGTATGGCGAATCAAACTTACTTTCTTTAAATAGAATGCCCTATATTTGGGTAGCTTAAAAGTTTTGTATTGAAATACTCATTTTCATATCAAGTTGTATGGGTCTAACGTCAACTGTTTTGGAGATATTAACGATTTTATGCAAAAAAATGCTGAACTTCAGGCGACTGCTGTAAGCGACAGAAAACAATTGAATGAAGGAAAACGTTACCAAAAAATTATGATTTTTGTAAACTATCTTTCAAGTGTAAAATGGTGGATCTGGGTATTAATGTTATACAAATTTAATTTCGATTTTTTTTTTCAAATGGAACGCCCTGTATATTTTTGTATTTCTGAAGAGCTCTTTTAATGAACTTTCTTTTGATATGTTACTTCATACCTCTTAAGCTAACTGTTTTACAGATATGCGAGTTTAAACATAAAAAACAATTTAAACCCCTTAAGATGCTTTATTTCAAGGGATAAAAAACAAACGCCTTTAAAATAATTAATTTATTCCTGCATTTATCGTTTTTTCGTGTTTATAATTTCCTGCATCAACACTGACTGAATTTATATTTTCTAAACCTGGTTTTGTGCTTTTATTTTTAGAGAGATCATGCGTTTAAATCACTATTTTAAGGGCGTTTGTTTTTTATCCCTTGAAATAAAGCATCTTAAGGCGTTTAAATTGTGTTTATGTTCAAACACACATATCTGAAAAACAGTTGAACTTAGAAGTATGAAGTAACATATCAAAAGAAAGCTCATTAAAAGGGCTCTTCAAAAATACAAAAATATACAGGGCGTTCCATTTGAAAAAAATCGAAATGATTAAATTTGCAAATATTGAGCACCCTATATAAAACTAATACCCAGATCCACCATTTTACACTTGAAAGATAGCTGACAAAAATCATAATTTTTTGGTAACGTTTTCCTTCATTCAATTGTTTTCTGTCGCTTACAGCAGTCGCCTGAAGTTCAGCATTTTTTTGCATAAAATCGTTAATATCTCCAAAACAGTTGACGTTAGACCCATACAACTTTATATGAAAATGATGAGTATTTCAATACAAAACTTTTAAGCTACCCAAATATAGGGCATTCTATTTAAAGAAAGTAAGTTTGATTCGCCATACTTTTTTGCGACACCCTGCATAATCAAAAATATTTTAGTAATGTGCACCACTTTCGTACCTACAACTTTTATATACACAATATTTATGTAACTCTCATAGTTTTAGAAATATCTTCCACCCCTGCTTCGTTGCCGAACTCTGTACAAATTAACCATTATACATTATAGAATAAAGCTTACTTGAAAATGGATGAATCTGTTATTAATTCATTTTTACAGTACAGTAAAAATTGCGCTTCCATACTTTGACCAAAATTATTGAAAAAGATATTTTTGTCAACTACACGGAAAAATTGCATGTTCAACACATTGGAAAAGTGATTCGTCCATGCTCACGTAAAACTTTTACATTCGCTGTAAAACTCTCCCTTTTCTTAACTTGTAGAACAATCTAAAGTACGTTTTTTTTTTCTATAATAACTGTCAAAGTGTTACAATGTTGGTAGATATGTGATTAAAACGCTAGGAAATTTTTATACCTCGTGTTGGTAGTACTTTTTTAAAATTATGGTTATGTGTCAATTTTGAATGTCAAAGTTTCTTAATTTGAACTCTTGACAAATTTCTTTAATTTTGCAAACGTTCATTATGTTTATTTTCAAATATTGTAAGTTTAATAATTAATAAACTAGCAGTCCAGTGAGACAAATGTCTCATTTAATAAAACAAAAAAGACCGTCCCGGACGGACGGAAATCACGTGATTTCTCGAAAACCGGAAGTGTCACGTGACTGAAATTCGGTTCCTGACCTGACATGACCATTCCAAACATATAACTTTCATTACTTTTTTCTCTATCTCTTACGGTTTGGCTGCTGAAACAGCGTCCCAGACAGACACGTCTTTTAGATAAAGGATTTGCAATATTTTACTATGCTGTTCGTTTTACCCACTATTATGACATATCTATCAAAATGACAATCATTTTTTTAATGGAAGAAAAGAACTAAAAATCTATATACCAACATTATTAAAGCTAGGGACCCTGCAGGAATGCAACTTTTCCCCTAGAGTTGACCTTGAAAATTATTATAGAAAAAAAATGTACTTTACTATTAATTCACTAGCGATTTAAGAACAACTCGCTAGCATATAAACATTATAAACAGTTACTTATGGTTGCTATTATAGAGATAATAATAATAATTTCAGTTTAAAATGACAAAGAAATAATAATTAATCGAGTTATTTAACAATAACAGTAACGGCGTAACTGGAGACTTGAGTTACCGCATTTATATTTTTATGACGCTCAACGGCTTAAACCCGAAAAGAAACACAGATTGCAAGCAGCTGAAAATTATTTCGGTGGCACAAATAATTCTCACTTATAATCTCATAAGAGTATTAATTCTTTCCTGATTTTTTTTGACTGCGTTCCAACAACGTCGTATTAATTAGGACGCCTTCCAGAGGCGAGCATTTCCTTTCCAGAAACTTTCCATTTGAAAATATATTTTTTTGAACTTTTCCTTACTGCCAATCTCTAGCGTGCTTTTAAAACTTTCTTTAGTGCAACAAAAGTTATTACATTTGTCGTATATTTTAAATGCGGCATATGCCGCGGGTTTCAGCTAGTTATCCAATAAGTTATTGATACTAAACGACGCGGAAAATTATTCTCTTTAATTTAGTAACACTGCCATTTTTTCCATAAAAATGGTGAGCAGGAATATGCATAACCGTGATATATATACTGTAAATACCATACATTTCGTCTTTTTCTCCATATAAGTCGGTTATTATCATTGATAACACCAAGCCGCTGTGATTTTATTAAAACACCTGCTTTAAGTTTGAACTCAAATGTTTTATAGACCATTAACGTTCGAAGATACGTATTTATAGACACTTATTGTTCCTTTAATGTGCGTCAAAGGCGACCATGCCGTCATTACATACACTTATTTTTCCTTGTTTTAATGATGTAAAGTTTGATGGATTCAGTTTCACAAATAACAGATTTATAAATGATGAATATATTATATCTGTTACGCTATATTATGTTTAATAATATGTTTTAAAGATCTTTTCAGTGAATCTTTGCAAATTAATATCAGTGTTTATACAATTTAAAAATGGCTTTCCAATTACTAAAAAGAGCAGGTTATCTCTTTCAGTCGAAACAGGCACTTTCAGAGAATATTTTTGAATTAATAACGATTTTGTATGGATCAGGGGCCTAGTAGCTTGTTGCAAATGTGTATCCACAATGATTCTGTATTTTAATTGAAATCAGTTTCATTATTAAGATGTGCATTTATGAATTAATAACAGTAAATTTAAGGCCGTAGAAAAAATATTGTGTGCAAACTCGTGCTAAAAGTGTTTATGTACGAGACATATTATGAAACTCAGCTTTCGGCTTCATTTCATAATTTTCATGTCTCGCGTATAAACATCCACTTTTAGCACTTGTTGCATAGCTATTTAATCTACCTAGAAATTGTATAAACGAATAAGAGCACTTAAATTATCCGAATGCAGGTCGATTTATTTACATATAGTCAAGAACATAAGAAGCAAAATATCACAAAGCTACAGTATCATTGACCATGAAAATTTATTACTATGAGTGTAAAAGAGAGTACTGATGTTCATAATATTTCAAACTCATTGGTAGGAGGCACAATACTAAACATTCTTTATACCTACCAAATAGAAGATACCAGCAAATTAGCAAATAGAGAAAGATGTAACTAGTAGGTTTGAATTCCTATTAGGGTGTTACAGCTCATGATACAGGTCAACAACCAACAATAAGAACTGAGGGGTCAAACTCATTTTGATGGTGAGCGTTACGGGTAAATCACCCTTTCAAAGTAGTGTCTAATGCAGTGGTCAATGAAGAGTGTAATTTCTTTTATTACGACGAAGGTCGAAAACGACAATAATATTTCAAGTACGCAAAACAGGGTTTTATCGGACGAATCTATATATTTATCGTTTTCAGGATATCAAGTCTTGGTTTACATATGTAAAAGTAGGCTGGTAACTAAGTCATAACTGTATCTGTACGGTAATATTCCTTTGCCATACATGACAAATATTACCATATTGAAACAAATGCATCTGTACGTTTACCGTACATGGCAACCATTACCATACTGCAACCGCTAAACTACTGAACAAACCTCGGATTTTGTCAATCATAACAGCCTTAGCTGTCTTAAAATCGCTCTACGAGCTCGAATTTCAAAACAACATCTACGGCGGTTATGATACTCATAACATTCCTAGATATGTTAATAGCTATTACGGACAAGACACCAGCCGAGTCCGTAATATCAAATGTAAAAGCTACGACGTGATAGTTCAAATATAAATCTTTTGAAAACTGTTCCACATGATCTAATAATTTAGAGGGTCAACTTATTAAAAACAATCAATCAGTCCATGTTATCGAGAACTGCGAAAGGCAACAATAGAAGTGGAAAACGCTTTAATTGACAATACTTAGCCTTTTGACAATACGTTAAAAAAGAATCATTTTCGTCATTAAAAAAGCACAAAAAATAAAAGAGAGAAGCAAAGAAAAATAGAAGTAGTCAAAGTTGATTTGTCCATATTTGAAAAAACGTTTTTTTCGAAAACTGTCGTCAAATGTTGACATTTTCGTTAAATTCTCAGTAAGCAAAGTGATTCTTTTTTGTCACTTAACAGCGAAATAATTTTAAAGAAATTAAAGAAATGTCAAAAAAATTGTAATTTTTTAGGAACTTATTTGGTATTTTATTAATTAAGTAACCCACATTAGTTTTATATTAAGTAATTTAAAATTTCAATAGATACTAATAACTATTATAAACTATTATAAACATGACTAATTTATGTTGTACTACAAGTAAATTGAAGGTGCCGATATTGCAGTGAGTTAAATTTATACATCACTTTGACGTTTGTTAAACAATTCAGCAGGCCGTGGTTCAAAAATTAATTGTTTATGAAATATAAAATTGTCAATTAACGTTGACAGTTACCTTATTTAATTTTTTTATTATTCTCATACTACTTAGTTTTAGTGCAGTTTTCGAAAAATCATTGTTTGCATCTCGAATGCGAAATGCTTTTGCGTTCTCGAATGGGTATTTTGCCTCGCTAAAGCTCGGCAAAATAACTTCCATTCGCGAACGCAAAAGTAGCATTTCGCATTCTAGATACAAAAATAGCCATTTCAATTCAATGTCGTCATGGTAATATACACCAATTACACTTTCAGTTGAAGCGTTTTTACATTCAATTGGGATAGCATCAAAAAGATCATTAACTAGTTCACGCACCAGGCTTTAGTATTGAATGGAAGTGCGTTAACTCATTCGCTTAATGCACGTTTTGGGATACCTCTGTTCAAAGATGAAGCTACTTTCTGATTACTACTTAAATTTATTTGAAGACTTACCAACTGCACTTGCTTTGGGATAGCCATTGGGAGGTGTCTATTCAAAACGGCCCTAAGCAAAACCGTAATGCTGAAGTAAGACTAGAGATAGGTCCAAATACTCGGTTCCCAAAAAAACTGGGGGTTAAGTCCTCTGCAAGTTCAAAAAACAAAGCACAGCTGGTTTGATATCTCAATGAGGTACGTTGTTATGTTGAAACCTGGTGGTTATGTTGCTAAGGGGGAAAGTACTTGACATGCAGGTACTCGCTCGGATATTCTATATAAATGTGACCATGAGAAAGCCGATACCACTTTCAGGGATTTTTCTTTTCTTTTCAGCATACAATACCAACCTCCCCCCCTCTAACCGCACTAATAACGCGATAAGCATTGTTAGTGTCCCCAACTAACAGCCAATACTACACCAATTTTTATTCTTATTAGAGATACCGGCCACCGAAGAAAGAAACAACAACCCCATCAGGACCAAAAGCAGAACCACCAACTCATAAGAAGGAAGGAAGATCCCAGGGCTGAAGAAGCCAAAAGCCTAAAACGGCCCCTTCCATAGATTTATAATAAAATAAATAAAATGATTGTAAATAGTTATATGTAAATATTTTGCTTAATATACGTATTTGATTTGATTTGAAAGCCGATACCAAAAATTGTCATACATGTTCTACATACGTTACAGTAAGGAGCAAGGACGGTACTAATAAAAATCATGGATTCAAATGTTATTTTTATTCTAATCCACCATTATAATCTCTTCAACACTATTTCGGAAGGATGTACAATTTTATTAGTCTTGGTATCGGAAATAATTAAAAAAGAATAGATGTTAAGCATTCGCGATGCCTTAGAGTCAGATGGTATGTAGTAGCAGGGTACTACGCCTTTGGATAATTCCTAAGGAATGTTATTCAACATCTTCATTGAGGAGAAAATCTAAAGAAACTGCATTTAATGCGCGAAAAAAGGTCTTGAGCTATTGACTAGTATCTTTTGTCAATTGACGGGTGAACTCTTCACAAATCTCAGTTTGGAGTCCAGCCATTTTAAATAATTAATCCGGCTTAGCTTCAAAAGGGCGGAAAACTAAATAAAAGAGCGCCAAGTGGTTCCAAGTGTCATGTCCCTTGCTCATTTCTTAGGCAACGAACCAGTAAGTGACTCAATTGTAGCAAAAGAAAATACAACAAGAGTGAAATCCAAGTGTTAACAAAGATCACTCAATGTTATTAATTTGACTTAATAACAAGTAGGATATAAATAGCTAATCGTAATTACTGGCATAGACAAACAAATACCACAAGCAAAGAAAATATCACCTATCATGCACAGCATGGCGTATATCTAGCATATAATCAGGTTTGGAATCCTCGCCTCCGGTATGCTATGTAATCAAACTGTACAGGTGCAATAACTAAGCAGTAGTGCTAATCAAGTAATAAATTCGTATAATTGGAAATTATAAACTTTCCTTCACTGAGTGAATAAGCTGTTTATGCTTTACCAACAAAGGACTAATCATCCAGGTACCTGTATTCTTTCCTTACACATACACAATTTAGTTATGTTAATTTTTTGGAACTGCAATCCAGCATGCAATTTTAATGAAACGCTCGGACCTCTAACTGCTTTGAAAAATTGTTTAACGATTTCTGTTAGCGAATCAGTACCCAAAACTACGCAACTGTTATTCTAGTTCGATTATAAAAGTGCCTCTCAGCACCGTAATCATTGCGCGTAAACTAAAAATGTACAAAGAGTAAAGCCCACGTGGTTGCCCACAATATAAAAATAGTGAGCGAATTGAACATTGTAAACCCACATTTTCTAAAAGTAGATTTCGCATTGATATAAGTGATTGAAATTACCTATTTCTATGCTGCTTAGTACACCCAAGGAAGCTATTCGTCGAACCCCTTGAAGCAGGCACCTCCAGATCGCCTGCAAGGACGAACACATGCCCTAATCTCGCTTGACTAATTTCCTGGAAAGCTGCTGGGTCAGAATCTCTTTACTAAATATCTGTCAAGGACTGGTGCACTACCTAACCGGACCCACACAGCAACCTTCCATAGCACACATATGTGCGAGACTATGAATTTGCCATTTAAGCTTTCGCCCAAAAAAAGGCTAACGGAAACATAAATTAGCGAGTTGTTCCACAAAAGGCAAAAATTCCTACAAAAGCTTTGCCACCTGAATAATTCTGGGCGTTAGAAGACGTCCTGGATTTCCACAACGGTAATACGAATGGCGGAACGCCTCTTCTGTGACTCGCCCCTCAACAAACCATAACGATATGAACCATTGTCATAACATGAAAACTCCAAAAATGAGGATTCAAGCTTTTCCCACGACTTCAATCTAAAACCGACAAACGCGAAGTACCTCGAAAATGAAGACAACGAACGCGACAATCTGTCCCATTCGCACCTTGTAACACAAGTTGACAACCTATTAGGCGACACATTTTCTATAAATTAATTAATATGGTTTCATAATATATGAGATTAGTGGAAACGTAGTAAGAGATAATTGACATTAGAAAACAAAGCTTGTTTATGAAAATAACTATTAGAAGATAAAGCCTTTTCACTAGCAGGAATATAGTAAAAAAGAAAAGACTAAGGGCATCGTATATTACATAAAAAAGGAAGCAGCATAAGATAATAAAATTACTTCTGATAATTTAAATAAGAATATTTTTCTAATCGTGCTAACTTCGGCCGGTATTAGATTCTTCAGTTAAAATAAAAGTATTTATTAGAATGCATAGAAACTGCTTCTAATACTTTTTCCGTATAGTAAAAAACAGCTATGTTGCCAAACCACGTTACTATAATTATTAAACAAATCTCGCACGGAAACTTTTTTAATAATTTACTTTCTGTGTGTTAAGGGAAATGCACCGGCACGAATATTGAATAAGTTTTAAGCTAAAGAATACTGGCTGACTAGAACCTTACAACTAATAAGTGTTATAAACATTACGCTTGATTTATTGTTTAATATTTTGGCATATTATAAAATCGAAAAGATGATGTAATTACATATATCTCGTTGTTTCCCACTTTATCCTTTCAGATAAAACCAAGTCTTTATCGACTTTTAACACATTGAGAATATTACTGTATGTAACGAAAATAAATGGTAGCTACTGCCAAAAAATTCATACCTGTCGGCATATTGAGGACGGAACGCCTATTGAAGATTTCACAACAAACACATCCATCAAACTTTATATTTTTAATAAACGAAAACTACGTTCTGCCATAGTTATACAAAGCTGGGAGAAAATATTGCACAAGTTTTACGGAATACGAACATGTAAAATTGCTTTGTCATACTATTTTTTTGTAAGTTGAAAATATCTATTATTGCTTACTACGGAATAACAACTTCTTGAAAATAAAGCTTCTAATACTGGAGCGTGTTTGTTATTACAAGCAGACATAAATAATTCACGCATACGGGGGCTGTTCTGTTAATTGTTAGTTGAGGATATGGATTTCATAAATGGAAAGTTCATTCTTTTCTTACTTTCTAATTCCTACTTTGAGAGTTTGATGTTAAAGCGTATAGAGAGACACATTTTTTCTTTTTATAAGTTGCTTGTTGTCCACTCCACTGGACATTATTGAGGTGCTGCGAGCAATAACTTTCTACAATCATAAAATAAGTTTGATATACAATCAACGACCAAAAAGTCATAGCCCTTCGTTATCCACAGTGAGTTACTGGTTCCATCAATTTAAAAGGGAACGATGTAGTACGTTAGACGATGAACCGAGACCTGAAAGACCTCATGTGATTATTTCTGCTGAAAACGTTCGTTCTACCGAAAAGCTGCTTTTGGGGAATCGGAATATAATTCATAGAGAAATTCAAGAAAAAGTCAGCATTGGATCACCCATAGTAGCTAACATTTTACACATCTGAGTGTGAAGAAGTTGCAAAGTTGATCGATTCACATTTGTTAACCGAAAAACAGAAACGAACACTGATAGACTGGTATAAATTGATGTTAGAAATATTTGATGCAAGATCTTCAAAGCATATGATCAATACTGTTACTAATTATGAGTCTTGGATTTATAATTATGATCCTGAAATTAAACAACAATAAAGAATTGTTGACAATAATACCATGCCCACCACGTTATTCGAAAAAGTGCAATCAGAAAATGGCGTCCAGATGCAGTAATTTCTCTTGACAATCTAAAACTGTAACTTTCAATTGACAACATGAGAACACTTAAAATGTCTTACACGATTCTAGAGTCCAGCTGGACTTTTACCCTCCATACAATCCAGATCTTGCACTCAGCGGTTTTTTTTAATTTCTAAAAATTAAAAAATGCAGACATGAAGATTTCCTGGCGCAAATGCAATGGTTGCTGAATTTCAGCGAATGTTTAACCATGCTTCAAACAGCAATTTCAAAGAATGGAGAAACGTATTTTGGCTAAGGGGGATATTTTGAAGAACAATTAAAATTATTTTCTTTAAAGAGTTCGTATTTTTCTTATAACTAGTTATAAACAGAACAGCCCCCGTTAATTGATCAACGACTCAATTAGCTACCCGTATCTTCGTCCTTAATAGAACACTTTAGGCTAATGAGGAGTCCATCCATTAAATTTAAAACAAAACCTGGCTGCTTAATGCTATGAGTTCGAAATACTGTCAGAAACTTGCACCTATATTTAAGTCAGCAAATCGGCAATGCTAATTTTTAGAAACTAACACGCCATCTGTTATTTTAAATGCCCCAAAATCAGATTAAAAACATCGCATGTACTTTTGACTGCTTGTTGTGCCAACACAAACAGGTACTTCGAAGAAATTTGTCGTCGGTACCTTGCTCGAAATTCTTTACAGGAAATTTATTTTAGAGTAAGTCTAAAATAAGCCTTTGAAAAAATCTAATTCCACTAAACAAAGCTCAAGGCGTTTGTTCTGCTGTGCTTCGTTTACTGCCCAATTTAATTCGTTTTATAGTACGCTCACCTACAAGTTTATTTGCTAAATCAGCAGGATTCATCCACACAAACTACATTACATTCAAGCAGATTTAATATTGTTTACAGATTCAAATTGTCTAATTAAAAAGTGCTTTAGTTTAAAACTGCGAGGTTTGTGTTCTTAATTTCTTTTAATTCGGTATTCAAATGAGAAGAACAACGTGTGAAGTTAAATTTTATCACCGCCGCCAGTCGTAAAGTCAATGATTTCATCCAAGAGTATTTTTAAACAAATAAAATGTGTGATCCTGGGGCGGTTGCCAAAATGTTGATTTGAATATTTATTATACCCCACTTCTCTCCTGCAAACGGTTCGTAAAAAAGCCTCTCTGCTTAGTTAGACCACCACAATGCTATAAATACCTACGTGTTAGTTGCAAGACTTCCGTTAAATTGTATTTGATGTTCTAATAGAAACTGATTCATTGCATCGCACGTTTCCTTCCTTCACAATTATTTACTGTCGCATTTAGAAAACGCTTTGTTAATAAATATCCCTTAGTCAAGACTGTTGTTTGATATACTGAATATGTCTACTTCATCCCAGATGTTACGTTGTCTCATCCGACAACAATAGATAATAGGTTAGCGAGACATGTCGGTTATAAAGCATTATACGACACAGCGCATTTGTAATACAAAACTGAACGTTTTAGGTTAAACGATGCCCTTTACTCAGGAGCAAGACGCGTTTATTTTGATGGCCCATTTCCGAAGTGGCACCCAAAATGCAGATGGTTCTTGGACGTATTCCTTACAGTCATGAATTCAACAGTTTCAGGAAGCATTCCCAGATGCCAATTTAGATTATGATACCTTTGTGAATCGCAGACATTATATCCTCCGAAGATTTAACACGAAGCATTGCCTTTGTAAGGGTAAGTCCACCGGTAGACCAACCCTATTAAATCAAGAAACTGTTGACGACATTCAAGCATGAATACAAAGAAGTCCTTCGAAATCGATTAAAAGATTATCAATGCAAACAGGTACGATCAAAATCTTATGTGTTACATACATGCAAATCGAAATAATTATGATTTGTAGGTCTCTCTTACGGAACTTGTCATAGGGCATTAAAGACAAATTTGCATTTGCGTCCGTATAAGGTATCGGTAGTGCAAGAACTATTTCCACACGACTTTCAACAACGTACCCAATATAGCCATTAGTTCAATGAGAATATAAACAATGACAATATATTGAATTTGCCGTTTATGTTAGATGAGACGTATTTTTATTTATCTGGATACGTTAATAGTGAGAACTACCGGACATGGGCCGCCGAAAATCCCCATACAATGGTTGATACAAGTCTGCATCCGGAAAATGTTGGCGTGTGGGTGGCTATGTCACGCAGACGTATTTATGGACCAGTATTTTTTGACGAAACCATAAACGGACACCGGTACCGCAACAACATTTTATAACCATTCATCGAACAGCTCATGGACGATGAGTTACAAGAGGGTTACTTCCAGCAGGATGGTGCTACAGCACACACTGCTCGAGACACCATAACTTATTTACAACAGTTCTATGATGACAGAGTAATTAGTAGGGGACGATGGCCAGCGAGATCTCCGGACTTGACCCCGCTCGATTTTTTTTTGGTCATCTAAAAAACCGCATTAACAGGAATCTTCCTCAAAATATTGATCAATTAAAGGAAGCTATACAAGACTAAATTAACAACATTACGCCAGAGATTCTAATAAACGTTTTTGACAATGTTAAAAAGGGTGTGAGATGGTGTCTAGAGAATAATGGTGAACATTTCGAACACTTATTGTAATGCAATTAGTAATTAGTTACAGCAATATGTATAAGATTAACTTAAATTTTATAACTTTTATTTTCTATAATTATATTGCTCTTATTAAAAACTGGAAGACGTTTTAATTTGGGTTAATTTTCGCACCTTGTAATAAATGCATTTCATTAAAATCTGTCAAAAATTGTTGTTTTCTTTGTGTGCATTTAGTGCACATTGAACAAAGTTTTAAAAATGTAATACCAAAACTATTCTGTGAATTTCTAATTTACTTCAGTTTCAGCATTATTATGAGACCTCACCAGACATGCTTAAAGTTACGCCACTGGAAAATTTAAATTTTAAGTGTCAACTGCCACGCCTCGTGTATAATGTGTTGCCTATATGGCGGGCTCATGTGGTTTGAAATAATTGTTGATATCCCTGTAGTAACATTGTAACATATGATTGAGTAAGATGAAACTGCATCGTCTCTGAAACTGTTTCAAAATACGCAACATTTGAGAGAAGCAATTACCCGGAAATATGAGATAGTTTACAACTCTTTTTTAATAAATTCTAGCACAAGGCTTGCTTATATTACTGTTGCTGAAAGCGGAGCTCAAAAATCAAAAACACGTTTAATAGAAAATAAAACTAACAGGTATTTGTAGTCAAAAGCTATAGTATGTTGGTCAATATGACGGGAAGTTGAAATTGAAGAAAATTACTTTATGACTTGTTCTTGGAGTACTGTCTTAATTACTCTTTGTTCTGAGAATCTTGAGAATGTGTGTATCCATCCTCGTCCAATCAGTCTCTCATATTTTTCAATCAAGAACGCTGTCTGCGTCCTACTCCTCTCTTTCCCTCTATTTTCCTCTTCATATTGAGTCTGACGAGTTCATATTCGTTTTAATTTCCACAACGTTCTAGAGTTTCAATAATCTAACTTCCTAGTAGAGATGGGCGCGTAAATGACTATTCATTCACGTCATGCACGTTTCGCACTTGCTTTAAACACTCACGTTCACGCACGCTTACGCTCACCTTCACGGCATGACCTGCCACCTAAGACGAGACCCGCAGCTTTTATTTGAAAATTCAAATTCAGATAGAACAGAATGTTGAAATTTTAAACCAATAAAGGACCCACAACAGAACTGAAAACTTTAAAATACAATGTTTTTCAAGTGAAGTAATTTACGTAATATGTTCCAATCAGAATAATCGACACAAAAAGAAATATATGAAAACTGTCTACAATAGCTTACAAGAAGGGATAAATACTTTCTCGCAAAAACATTTCTTGCAACCGTTACAATCGAGCAACTAAAAGTAAGTTCTACTTGCTCGGCTATAGACGCATACATGCGATTGACTGTAAACACAACATTCACAACACAACACAGATACGCCACTCCGTCAATGCAGGCTGCCACACAGAAGTACAATGACCTGCCGCTCCAGCTCTATATCTTCCACATTTGAGGGCAGCAGAGGAGCGGAGCACTCTGCAATATTTTATTCGTTACTAATATTTAACGTTAGATTAACGTGAAATGTGAATTATGCCTTAGAAATCTTCAGTCACGTTCACTGCCCGATTTTCATATATTACTGACGTTCATGACGGAACCCCCAGTGACCCAGCGTGACCCCACTGTTTTCAGGTCACACACCCATCGCTACTTCCAAGGTATTGCATTTCTGAACTTGCTCTATGCTTTGATTGTAAACTTGGAGATTACACTGAGTTTTGGGAGTCCTAGTACTTACGAGCGTTACTTTGGTCCTTGTCGTGTTGATTTTCAGACCAAGGCCATCGCCTTCTATGGAAGCTATACTCCTTATTGAAGCTCTTCAGTTATATCTACAAGGATAACTGCATCATCGGCACATCATATATTATTTTCTTAATACCCAATTTACGTTTGTCGAGCCCCTAACATCTTTTGAATTTAATCCCTTATTCTGAGCATTTAAGAAAATGCCTTTTTATATTATTCTTCTTAACATAAAATTTCGGCTTAGACCGCGTAGTATTTGTAGATGAACACCCAGCACTCTCTGGCTTAATGTGGCTTGCACCTTGTGATCTCGAGCAAAACCCCGCGCGATAGCCATACTCGTTGGTGGCTCGTATTGTTTGAGTATCTTTAGAACGAGGATACTTAGGCAGATTTGACCTTTTTGCTGTTTGTGCATCCATATTCACTGACGTTTCGCAAGACCTTGCAGCTTACATTATCAGAGTGAGAGTCGCACTAAGAACTGAAGGTCAGTGTGGAGCTATTTATAGTCCTCTGTTCCAGGCGCGCGGAGTTGCGTAACGCTGATTGGTCGTTCGAGTGCAATATAATCTATGGGACGTGGCCGTATGACGCACAGTGGTTGTAATGCTTTAGATCGTGTATCACAGGAGTCCACGTTTTACTAAGCTTAAAGCCATCTTACCTGTTTATATTATTTGGATGTTTTTCTATCTCAATGGCTTCACGTATCATTCGCGCGAAATAGTGAGGTATTCTGGCAAGTACTCTGGCGTGCTCAAATTCTAAAGTGTGCCCATTTGTAAATGTATGCTCAGCTACAACTGATTTTGTGATGCGTTTGAGTTTACAATCGCCTTTATGTTCTTGAAGTCTTAGAACAACAGAGCGACCAGTCTGTCCAATGTAACTCGAGCCGCAAGAACAATGAATGCGATATAGGCCAGCGGTTTTTAAACTTGGAATTTTGTCTTTTACCAATCTGAAGCCATTGTCCAAAGTTTCCTTGCTCGTGAACTCATTTTTGACATTGCGTCGTTTCAGAACACGTCCTATCTTATCAATCGAGCCTTTAACGCAAGGTAGAAATGCCTTCCAAAGGTGGGGATTCTTCTTTAGCCTTTTGTGTCATAGTCTTGCCTAGCGCTTTTCGTATGGCGGTAGTCTGGAAAACTGTTGCTTTTTGCATTGGATGATGGTGTAAGTTAGCATTTAGATATCTGTGCGTGTGTGTTTTCTTTCTATAGACTGCATGTCCTAAACTACCATCTGATTTACGTTTCCCCAGGACGTCTAGAAACGGAATACTGCAGTTTTCCTCTACTTCTATTGTGAATTGTATGTTGGGATGTACAGAATTCAGGTGTTTTAGAAACATATATTCAATGTCTGGCGTCCGTGTGACCAGATGACAAAGGTATCATCTACATATCTCAACCATCAGGTCGGTTTTAGCTGCGCTTGTTTGAGAGCCTTGGTTTCAAATGCCTCCATGTAAATATTAGCGATAATGGGTGATAGCGGTGAACCCATTGTCGCTCCTTCGACTTGTTCGTATATTTTATTGTTTCAACTGAAGTAAGTGTTCTTTAGGCAAATTTCGACAAATTCAACTTGGGCTGTAGGCAAGAGATCTTTGAGCATTACTAGCCCCTCATCAACCGGCACCTGCGTGAAGAGTGATACTACGTCGAAATTGACTAAGAGATCAACTTTGTTTAACTTTGTTTTTTAGTTTCTGGACAAAAGCTGCTGAATCCTTCACAAACGAGTCTGTTTTACCAGTTAGAAGCTGTAGTATACTGGTTAAATGTCTTGTCAAAGCATGTGTAGGAGAATTGATAGCGCTGACAATTGGTCTCAACGGCACGCCCTCCTTATATATCTTAGGTAAACCATACATGCGAGGAGTTATTGCTTTTTCATAGTCTATGACACATAATATCTCCGTGTCTGTAATCTTTACATTTTTTTAAGTAACACTGAGAAGCAGAAACGCGCCTTTCTGGTGTCTTATGCCCGTCAAAAATCTAACTGCTCTCTACTTAAACTATGTTGGCATTTTCGGTATATTTGTTGTTGTATTATTTTTCATGTAATATTGAGGACATGGTTGATAGATATAGAAGGAGAGTAAAAATATGGACGAGAATATAGTCCCCAAGGAAACCGAACATAGTGGATACTAGGACATGTTCATCATGCTTGGGGACGAAAAACGTCTATGACTGCTGAGAATGATTTCACAGGGTGTATTATACCTGAATATTCTCTCTGACCAAAAAGCCATTGCGGCGCAGAATTATTCGACGCTTCTAACAAAAAAAAAAGTGAAGCCAGTAATCCCCTCCAAACTAAGAAAACGACAGAAATTCGTTTCCCCACACCGCCCGATTAACATTGGCAACTTTTAAAAAATTAAATAGAACCTTTAGCCTCATCCCCCATATGACCTCGACTTGTCTACATCAGACTGCCATTTGCTTGGACCATTGAAAGACCTTTTGGCAGTCAGAAATTCTAGAATAATGCTGAGGTCGTGGCAGCTATGCAGGATTCAATACATGTATAACCAAAAACCTGCTTTAAAAATGTTATTCACAAGCTTCCAGAACTTTGTTGAAAAATGGCACGCTATGTATTTCCATGCCAATGGTACTAAATGTGTTCAAGACACATTCCCGTTATTCGAACCGCCCTCATATATTGACCATTGATAGCTCTTGTCTAGGTATTTGTATAAAAGAAGATTTCAACCATACCTGAAAAAAGTTTCTTGTTTCATAGACCAAATTAATCAAGAAGATGAATATGCGCACACCTTCGTTATCTAGAAATTTCGGAGCATTTCAGAATATAGCTGGATGATAATATGTTAAAGGTGGGTTAATTTATTTCTCTGACTACAACATTTCTAGAATTGTTAATTAATGATTTTTCTATATATTCCATCCATCGTCCCTTTTATTTTGAATTGTTATCAGTTGACTGTTCTCCTTTCAGTCATATGTGTGTTCTCGGCTACTTACTACCTGTGGCCGATTTACTTTTTAATACATGTTGAAAATATTATATTTCTTTTGTAATTGTTTCATTTTCGAAACCTTTTCTCCATCCACCATTGTTTAGCTTTTCTGATCTTATTATTCTGCTCTTTTCTTTATATTTTCTTTTTTTCCTTCTAGTCTCCATTAGGTTCATAATATGTTGCGCCACTCAGCTATAATCACAAAACTCTCCGCTGTGTCTATTGGATATGATGATATCTGTTCGTTTATATCTAGGGTTAGTGTCATTCTCCCATATTCCTAAACAGCAGGGTTTTTAAATTTTCTATATTTATTCCTGTAGATGATTTATCACTAAAAACTTTGAAATACATTTTAAAACAGATACTAATGTATGCTATTTATTTTTATTATTAGAAAAGTAGAATATAAGTACCACTTTTACATTAATCTAAGCATTTGGTACTTTCAAAGATATTTCTCTACGAACTTTGCAATTATTTCAATAAACATGTGGTATCCTTTCGAGATTCTACAGTACCATTATGTTTTCAGGGTACTCTGTTCTTATTACATCCTTATGTTTACTCTTCTGCTTCTGTTTAATTTTAGATCTCTATGCACGAGGGGAGGAGAAGCTTTCATTTGTCTTTTATTATATCGCAGATTATATCGAAAATTTTCAAAATATAAGTAATACCAATCTTAGAAAATGCCGCTTGCATATGGAGTCACTACTTCAGCAAAGATCTCCCCCTATTGACAAGAGTACAGCGACGAGCTACCAAAATTTCTCCTTCATGTAAATTATAATAATAATAACATCAATCCAAAGAGCGGGCTACATTTTCGAAAATGAGTCAACGCTAATGCCAAACATCTTAGCCCCTTGTTATGCTGATGATGTGACAATTATAGTAACAAAACTCAAGATGTTCGAGGTGTGACTAGAACATGCAACATATATAATCTTTGATTTTTTCAATGGTTTTATCCAGTGGCGTAACTAAGATTTTGCTCTGGGGGGTGTTCTGGGAGAGTGATCATGTGATCAACCTTATAATAAGAATTTAAAAAAAATGAGTGTACCATAAAGTATAGTTGATTTTATTTCTACAGAACTTGCGGTACGCCTTGATTTAACTTCTTGGCAGTATAGACCACCTAGTTACATTTAAGAATTTATTTTTTGCTTATTACTTGCTTATTAACCAAAAGAAGTCAGAAATAATTATTTGCTAAATAAATAATAACTTAGCTTTGTAATGCAGCATACCGTACGAATGATGCATTTAATTTAAATAATATCCAGCTATCTAATGTATATCATGTGATGTACCAGTTGTATGTTTTAACTAATGGGGTTGTAAGGGCAACCAGACAGAGGGTTGTTTATATTTAGTAGTACTAAAATAACTTCAATTGATAATCTACGAGAAATAGTCACGTTAAGAGTTAAACTCCCATTAATTGTGAAGCATAATAATAATTGATGATTTGATACGTCGTAGCAATATAGTATTCTCTACAATCAAATTTGACTTTAAGTCACAAATATGATACAAATATAAAATTCAAAACTATTTGATTCCATTTAACGTAGTATATTACTACGAAGCCAGTAAAACCAGTGAAAGCCAGTGTTATGGTATGCTGTTGAACTGTCTATCCACATAATAGAGGTTTCAAAGAGCTACAACGAGCTTTGATTTGGCCGGGAACAACCCAGGCAGGTGTTTTCTGACTAGAATTTATCCAGTTAGAAGCTGAGGTAGAGCATTCAGGTACAAGAGAGACAATCAGAAGGTTAGTGCCCATTTCTTACGAAATATTAAGAAGTTATACAGCAAGTTTGGTGCGGCAAATCATTAAGATAATTGTAATTGTATTTAGAAATTAATTTAGAATTATTTTTCTAAAATTAATAGTGATTCGAGTACTCGACGTTTTTCGACAATTCTATTTTGAAATTTACTTCTGAAAATTCGGTTATTTTTAGAATTTCCATATAAATCAAGTTTGCACATATTTAATATTCGATTAAATTGTTTTTGACAATTTGTATTTTATTTTGTAATGTCAGATCAAACTTCAATGTGCTACTATCAAACTGAAGTACCTGAAACGTGTATTTGATTCATAAAGTCAATTAGCTATTATATTTTAAAAGTAATTCAGTCTTCAACTGCAACATAAAGTTGTTAGTTGAAGATTAACCCATTCATCTGGGATTTATGAGTCCCATTGCTTGTAAAACTGACTAGTCGAGGTTTCAAAAAAATATTCGCATGACATAATTTTAAATGTCAAATTGGTTTATGAGATATGTCAATTACTAGTCATTACATTAAGAAGTAGGGTAAGTACATAAGTGAGCTATACCTGATAGTGCTTCTTTTTGATAATTATAAAAAGGGTATATTTAATTTGATATGTAATAGTGCTCCAAAAAGAGAGCTATTACATTTTGACTTACACTTTGGGGTTTGATATTAATTGTAATAACACCGCGAGAAAGAGTTATATTACAGCTTGATTGCAAAACAAAATTCGAAGATAATGCATGTCCATGCAATAACTCTATAACCTATGAAAACGTTAAATGATATTTTGACTGTAGAAAATTAGTTAAATCACGGCCTACTACAAGTCCTTTAGAAATGAAAGCAACTACCGGGTGCTGACTTGCGCGACGCACCATAGGAATTTGCATAGTAAATTATTTATGTTCAATTATTTGCTCCCCTAATTACTTTACAGTTGAAGTGTAAATACATTTTTTGTAGAGAAAAAAATACTGCATCCATTCATACTGCTGCTAACAATTTTTTATTTTCCGGAACCGAAGGAATTCAAAAAACAAACTAGCATTTTCACAAAAATCAGTGATGCCATGGAATTATTGAAACAAGCCAATGCCAAAGCAAATGCGTGCGGCGCGACAATATGTGCTGTTTGTTTGTTTGTTATTGATGTTTGACGTTTATAATAATTCATTATTAATTATGTTCTGCTTAATGTCTCTAAGGTACCTAGACCTTGCCCATAACAAAAATGGTTTTACGAGTATGGTGGACGTTCGTTAAGTAAGCTCATTGTTTATTGTAAAATATCCGTATCGGCAAATTCCAAACAGTACAACCATTAATAGACTGATTCATTTTAATTTTAAGACTACAGGCAAGTTATTAAATAACTGTAGGTGCAATAATGAGGTTCAGAACTTACACCAAAATGAGAAAAACGACAATACGTTCAATCTTTTGACGGCAGTGACTGGATGATCGCCCCGCACGCGCTTGCGTTGGCATTGGCTTGTTTCAATAATTCCATGGCATCACTGATTTTTGTAAAAATGCTAGTTTGATTTTTTGCATTCCTTCGGTTCTGGAAAACGAAAAATTGTTAGCAGTAGTATGAATGGATGCAGTATTTTTTTCTCTACAAAAAATGTCTTTACACTTTAGCTCTAAAATAATTAGGGGAGCAAATAATTGAACATAAAGAATTTACTATGCAAATCCCTATGGTGCGTCGCGCAAGTCAGCACCCGGTATACTGTTTATTTATAACCAATAGAATCATTACAATTGCAATACAACTTCTAGTAGTAATTCAAGTCTCTTGGCTTTTTTTTTGCTAACTCGTTTATAATTTCATCTATGTTCACCTGCAGTTCTCTGTGAATGGAGAGCATTGCCAATCCATTCAGCCTATATTGCGCTGTTGTATTTCGGAGGTAAGTCTTAATTATTTTTAAGGTGAAGAATGATTTTTCAGCTGTTGCAATTGACACAGGAATCGCTGCAAGAATTTGCAGCAACTTGAATATGCTTGGAAACATGTCCTTATTGCACGTAGCTAGCGCATCCATTACCGTCTTATATGGAAGATTTTGTACATTTTGGCAATTTGAACTCAGCAATCACGTCCGAAGGAGGTTCGTTGAGATCGGATTTAAAAAATGGTCGAGTCCGAATTCCGAATATAATAATTGATATTCAATTATTATACCTAAAATGTAATTTTAGATTTTTTTATTTAACACGAATTTTAGTTATTCCTGAAGCCTCTGGGGGGTGTTCCGACACCCATATCACCCCCCATAGTTACGCCACTGATAGAGTGTATCCAATTGTATACTATGTGGTAACTAATTTCGCTTTCGTTGAGCTAGTGTATACTATAAAGTCACTATTTATAACATAATAAACATTGGATGCAAATATGTACATACATTGTTATCATTTTATTGGTAGTAACATACAAATGTGGTAGTAAAGGAGTTTTAGTTATTAAGTTCCTACAATAATTAATTCTGCGTTTTTAATCTAAATAATATTCATAATTATAAATTCGTTAATGTGTTTTCTTATTATTCGTTTATTAAAGCAGTACTTTATTGATAACGATTTATAGTTTTATAAGGCAGAAATTCTGAAAAATAGTTTAAACTCCGTAGTGTTATAACGGCAGCAATTTCAGTTAAGTGGCAAAAACGGCGATTGAATTGGAACTACAGTTCTGCAAATGAAAAATTGCTTTGTAGATTTAAAAGAGTCCGAAATGCAGGAAGTATAATAAATCATATTTCTTTCATGCGCTTGCGTGCTCGGGTTTTTATTAATTTTCCGGCTCTATTCAAAAGCCACTTCAGACCCTCGAAATTAAATATAAAAAACTAATTTTCCACTTTCCCCGTGCAAATAAAGTGAATCTTAAAATTGGCGCATTCGTTGTCTTGAAAGGGGACAAGATTAAAACTTCATGAAACAAAGTAAACATTTAGGGCCGTAAAAGTCATGAAAATGTCTTCTCACCGGTAAGTAATTACATTAAGCTTTCGTCGCGGATCTTAAAATGGCAGGAACAAGCTTTGGTCGACTTGTAGAACAAAAATTAAGACTCGAGATGAAACAGAGCGTCTTCTTATTGCCGAAGTTTCATAAGTATAGCGGCTAGCACTAAAACAAACTTCTTACTTAGCCAAATGCGAAAATATAAATCAAACATTTCCCCCCGAGTAGATAGATGGAAACGCAAATCCAATAAACATATTCCAGTCAACGAAGAAAGGCAAATTGTTTTGTATCGAAAATCGAAACTTAAAATTACTCGAATTCGAGCAACAGATTGAATTTGCATATAAATGGGGCGTAAAACTTTATTTTGAAGTGCTACCGAAAAGTGCAGATACAGTCGCTGGAGCGCAAGGCAATGTATATAGGAAATTTACACCTAACATCAACCCTTATCTGCACCATTACGCGAGTTGATAGAAATGTGAATGGGTTGGTTCACAAATCATAATGGTTATGGTATTGAAGAGACATTTAGGGTGCGGGAGAGGTGAGGTTATCAGGGCGGATAATCCAGATATGGGTGTAATTATAATAAAGTTAGGGTGTTCCACGTGCCTTTTGACCTGCGTTTCTGCGTCCACTTCCAAGCGGCCCTCCTACAAACTAGAGCACCGCTTCCACTAAATGCCGACGATTAACGTCACTTTATATGACAGATACCTCGTAAGTAGCTTTAAGATAAATTTAAAGTTATTATATAAGAAGCCGCGGTATTAAGACAGCGTTTTCCTGAAGAAATCTAATGGATTATTATATTAGTTCCGAAGCATCCATCATCTGTGCAAGCAACCACAGCATGATATATGGTGCAGTTCAGTCTGCATCGAACTGTTTCTGGAATAACTTATTGTCGTGATGTATCTTCCAATGTATAAGGATGTTTGGATAACGAATGTGTGTTAAATATCAATAAATCTTCTAGGATGCCGTAGTTTAATCAGCTTGAGACTTAACTTTCATATTTATAAGTATTATACTGTACGCTGCATCTTTACAGATGAGCCACTAAGGGATTGCGTTTTCAATATTTAACTGCATAACTAATATTGTGAATACTGAATTAAATTAGTTTTGAAACCAAAGAGTAAAAGTGCACATCAACGAAAACCTTATATACGAGTATTACTGTGTCACTTGTTGTATTTAGTACAGCATCCGACAAAAAACTTAAATAAGACATTCGAGTTCAACTTTTACATTTAGAAAGAAGCATGTTTCTTATGTAAATATGAAATTGTGTCCAGGATTCTGACAGTTTCACATAAAAGAAGCGTTTTTCAAGTCTCGAAATTCGCTCTCGGTTTTAGTTACACCGTTCTTGAACATAATTTGTTTCAAATTTGTAACAATCCCTGATAGACCTCGACAAGATTACTATTGCACATACATAGCCTTGAAGGTTTATTTTGGTTTGATGTGTGCTTTATCTCTTAAATTTGTATGGAGATTGTTTCTAGTTGTATTTGCGGCAACTCTTGTTAACCAAAATTATAACTTCACCATTCATTTAAGAATTCTAGCACTCTCTGTGGCGAATTTTAAGTTTCGAAATTTTACAGTTTCCTAGCTTGAAATATCTGAAAGCTTAACAGCATACTATAAAATATATAATCCTTTCTTCTTTTTCCCCCTCTATCTATTTATGCCCCTAGGGCGTTAGGCGTGACATCCATTTCCCGTACTTTTTCCGATATCTTGCCATCCCTCTTACTTCTGTAATTAACTTCCCTTTCCTCTAGCAACGGTTCACATATTATCTTCTCTCTTCTTTTTCGGTTTTCCTCTTGGCTTGCGTCTTTCCACCTCTATTACTGTCACTATTTTGGTAATTGTTTCATCTTTCAATTACATACGTGGCCATGCCATTTTAGTTGTTTGTTTTTTAATTTCGAGTTGGTTACATCTGTCAACGTCTCTCGGCTGTTCTACCAAATTTCTCTATTCTGTGTATTCCCTTTTTTTAAACAATGGCTTTCATTTCTTCCTTGGTTCCCTTACTCTACGTCATCCGTGGTCTACATCTTTTCCGTTTTGTGTTGCTATCTATTCGCATAACTTTTTCAGCCGTCTCTCCACTGGCATTCTTTTCTACGTGACCGTGCCAAATCAATAGTTTTGTTGTGTCTATAATTGTTATATCTACATTCATCCTATTATATGTTACTTCATTTGTCACATGTTCTAATTTAGACACTGCAACTTCTTTTCAAGAAGTTCATTTGTAGCGTCATCGATTTTCTTTCATCTTGTTTTATCATTCGTTGCATATTATTTTCTTTGTTTTTTTGGTTATCTGGTTGCTTCAGAGTAGCAAATTCAACATATATATCGCTCATTGCCCTTTGTTTATTGCGGAAGAGATACCTTTATTACTTGTTCCTTATATTTTTATTGTACCTCCAAGGTACCCGAATTCTTCGCATGTACCTACACTTCCATTGCTTATAACTAGATCACGACCATCTCATTCTACAACAGTACTTGGTTTTTTCCATGTTTATCGTTAAACCCTATTTTACGGATTCCTCTTTTAATTTTCTACACATATAGCTAGCATCATCTCCATCTTCCGCGATCACAACCTGGTGGTCCGCGAACAGCACTGTTATAGCATCAAGTCTTCTATATGTATCCCAATATTTCCCCATTTCTTTTTCCAATTTGAACTGCTACTTCTTCTTATATCTGTCTTCTAACTTTCACAACTCTGTTGCTATTAGAGTATATATTTTTTATCGAGGAAGCGAGTAGAAACTATTGAAAATATGTCTACTTCAGCAATTGATTGACCCTGCCCACGCAAACTCCAGGGTCTCCTTGTCCAGGAGGAAGTAGCTTGTAAGGGAGCCATGCCCAAAGTGAGCATCGAAGACTCCTACAGTAGATTCAGCGCAGAATATGACTTCAAAACTGCGAGAAAGGTGGAAGGGTGATCTTCTTCAGTACATAACTGAAGAAAACTGCTGCATTGCAGTTGAGCGTTGAGTCGCTAAAGGCTAGAGGAAGACAACTTCGAGAACAAGTCACCTGGTCCTCCAGGGTGGGGGTTGGAGACAGACCAGCACTTCGGCGCTCAGAAAACCTTTTTACATGCTAAAATATCTAACGCAGATCCTCAGAAACCGGATGGAAAAACAAAAATACTACAAAAGTTACAATAAGGGGCTATTAATATGACGACTTGGAATATCCAAGGGATACGCATGAAGTATAAAGAAGTGTTCGTCAACAACTTGAAAAGTTTAAAATTGGTGTGGAAATCCTTACAGGGACAAAGAAAAAAGGTAAAGAAAATGAAGAAAGTGGATCACACTTACACACACTTCTACAGCGGCGTTTGCAAGAACCAAAGAACTAAATATAGGGTATCGATAGTAATACATAAAAAGCTAAAAAGGAGTTATCAAAACCTCTGTCAACAGATTGTTGTTTTTCTATCTTTGTTATTGTCCACACGTCTCTTTGAGTTTATCTTTAGTTATATACGTGGGCTGGCTGAAAAGTAATGCACACATGCTTGTAGAACGCGAACCTACGGAGACGCGCATGATTGTATTCGGAAGCTACTACCTTCCTTTATGCGCATATCAAATTTAAAGGAGTTTCGTTCACCAGTTCGTTTTTTAGTAGCGGAACGATGGAGACGTGTTCTCATGCTATGTCAACGCGACTTAAACAGCGCGCGGTTAAAGAATGATGACTCAAAAGCGCATCGCAAACCGCCGGTTATTTTGAATCAAATTGTCGACACATTGGCGATGTTCATCGTCTGTGGTAGTGATCGGACGTCCGTTGCGTCTTTCGTTATCAATTACGGCTCTTCTGGGATCGCAACCACGAAATGTTATTACCCATCGATTCACAGTAGTACTATCAACAGTATCGTCACCATAAACGGCCTTTAAACGGCGATGAATCTCAGTAGGAATCACGTTGTCAGCAGTTAAAAATTCTTTAACTAAACGTTGTTTAAGTCGCGTTGACATAGCACGAGAACACGTCTCCATACTTCTGCTACTAAAAAACGAACTGCTGGACGAAACTCCTTCAAACTTGGCATGCGCATAAAGGAAGTATGTAGCTTCCGAGTACAGCCATGCGCGTCTCCGTAGGTCATTGCGTTCGCGTTCTACATACAAACACGTGTGCATTACTTTTCAACCCACCCACGTAATTTCCTAATAGTATTCTTAGTCTTGTGTTTTCTGTTTCCGTACATAGATACTATATTTCGCAGTTTATCATTGATTTGTGCTTATCTGCCATTATCCAGCTTTGTTTTCTATATGTTAAAGTCCGTAGATACCATTAATTTGTTTATTATTATTATTTCTAACGAATTGTTGTTATAGTATAAACACTAACTGCTTTAAATACGTAAACATGCTATTTGAATATAGTTCTAACCAGAAAATTGAGAATCCAGTATCAAATAGTTTCGAATAAATTAAAACAGGTTGTACTATTGTAGTGAACAACAATTTACATTCTTTCTAAGTCGAGAAACATGCATGGAGTGCGCCTAATTGTCGGTACTTTCTAGATCTTTTTGGAGCTTATGGACAGTACATGTAAGATGATGCTCGACGATTTCCGAACGAATTGTTAAAAGCGGGTCGCAATTCAAGGAATAAATGCTGCATCCTGCACGGTCGGTTGGTTATATTAATTAAGCAATTATTGAATTTAGATTGCATGTTAGTAGTTGATAATTGATATTTAGTCAAGTTCTTAAATTTTAATCGCCAATTAACTTTATTTTAAATAAACCTATGAAAGACGAGGTTTCACTTGACTTCGCTCTGGTTTATTTTATTAATGAAGGCAATTATTGAAAAAGTATTCAAATTAAAAATTGTTCGAAACACGACCACCATTAATCACCAAAAATGAAAAGGCTTCATCATAAGACACCCGATTCTTTCTTTATTTGGTAACATTTGCAGATGTCGAAGAGACTCATAAAACACTTTTTATATGCTGTTTACTAATTTTTAAAATTCGTTGTTAAAAGGTTGTAAAATGGTATCAAAATTGTACGAGGCGAAATGGTACATTATACACAAAACATCAACGAAGAGAAATGTGTTATTGTTTATAAGATGTAAATTTGAATCCCAAAAGCTACAAATACACCGACGGGACAAGGGCGTTCTTCTACCGCATATATACTTTTTCCGCTACCGCAATAATAAAGACAAGAAGCAAATATTTTTATAAGTAAAGCAATACATACTAAACGACAATATCATTGCTAGCAGGTGTAATGTTACATGCAGTCTGCATGGCACATTTATTCATATAAAATATATCCAGATAGTTAATTTAAAAAGTTTATGTACAATCGATGTGTTGTGAATAGTTAACGGGTAACCAAAGAGAAGTAAATAAACAGAATTATAAAAAAGTTCAATTTGAAACTCGACTCGAGACGGTCATATTAAAACCGATGGTGGTTCAATCCCAACCAATTGGTATTTTTAATTGAATTTAAGTAAAAGATCATTACACAGAAAGTATCTGGTAATGATACAAAGTAAATTCAACAAATCAAACCGTCTATCAAGTCGACATAATTGAAGTGTTTTCAATTTCATATTGAAGTTATATTACCAAGTAAATAACTTACAATATAATTAACGTAGAGCCAGTGTTTACGTGTGTGTTGTGCATTCAATTGAGAAGTGCTATCTGGAAGATAACAAAACATACAAAGAGCTTTTTTGAGGGGATTGGAGATTTCAACCAGCCAGTTACTGTTAGCTGTCCTGCTTCATTTGCAGAGGAATTCTATAGGTTGCTGATCAGGTTACGCTAAAGCGACGCTAAGGTCAGTGTTTGTTTCATAACTTTTGCGAACAACTTTTGGAATACTTCAAGAATATTTAAATTGTGTGTTTAATATTAGTGAACTTGTATTTAGAACTAAGAATTACTATTAATTATCTAAATTCTTATAGTGTTCTGAGTACTCGGCGATTTTAGGCCATTATATTTCGAAATTCTAACCTTTTGATTTAATTTAAGATTGGGAAATGTAAATTAGGGATTTTGGGTTTTAAATATTGATTAAAAGTTATCTAAAACAAACTTGACTATCCTTACGTCATTGACAAGTCAATAAACATATCTGAATGTCATTAAGATATTTAGAATATCAGTAAAAGACCTGAAAGTAACTATAAAATTACTTTATATTAATCAAATAGTTGAACAATCAGTAATACTTGTTATAATCTATTCCATCTTTAAAAAAACGATGGTTGGCCATGACAATCTAACAGATATCACTCTGTATATGAACTGACAAAACTGCGGTAAAGTTAGGTTAGGAATTTTGAAGGTTCAGAATGCCCGATGTTGCCATAATGTGCTACATTATTTTTAGTAATTATAGAATAGATAACAGATCTTCTTACCTATAAATAAATGATGCACTTTTTAAGAAAATTCTTTTATGAGATAGGAATTCAGTGTACTCACGTTGAAAATGTTCATCAATCTACTAATAATTTGATCATTGCTTAGATCGGTTTTATCTCATCTGAAATGTGTGTAGCACTTTAACACACTGCTTTCGTCGCGGAAGACGCAACATTGGGCATGCTGTTTATTAAATTTTTCACAATAATCACTTACACTATCACTTTATTTTTCAGAGATTAGGAAAGTGTCATAATGACATTTATTGACATATTTTCTTGTCTTTTTGGTTTAGTAGCATTGGCAACACGGCATTTCAAATTTAGTTAGAAAAAGTTTGCCACCACAAAGAAATGAAATATAACTACTGCTTTCCTTAGTACTGCCAATTTAGGAAAAGAAAAGCATGGCAACCTACCGTTTTTTTAAAGATGGAATAGATTATATTAAGAAGCACCATTCAGCTGAGGGTAAGGAGTATTTCTTTAGCTTTACTGACTAGCCGGAGCAAATATTTAAATAATTAGAAAGATATAACTGAACAATATTTGTATGTCAAATATTGACGTTTGTGAGGTAAGTTATATATTTAATTTATCATATAAATAAGTAATTCAACGCCTCAAGCGAGATTAATATTACAATTAACGTGCAACGTGAAACGTTATATTTCAATTGACAAAGAACGAGAGGCTTTACTATTACACAGGTTCTGTTGTAAACAATGCATGAATACTATACATACTGCTATGATATAGGTTTTTACACGAGCAGTGGCATTACACCGTCGGTGAAACAATAATAAATGTATTTGCCGATAAACACTCAAGGCATAACATATAACATTGCAGGTAATCTATAGCATCTATACTAGTGCCACAAATGCTAACATAAACACTAAAAGGAGACCCTTTCATCACAATATCTATTTTTGTCAAAATAATTCAAAAGTGCAGACAATGTCGAGCTATGATGTAACGTCGGGGGACTACAAGTTAATTTACTTAAAAGTAAGATTACGAGTATATTTGGCAAATATAGATATAATTAGCTGTATGCATAATGAGTCAATCCCACAAAGAACAAGTATCGAATAGAAAACATTGTTTATTTACAACCATATATGTAATAAGGTCATTCTTAAAAACCATATTACTAGTTTTAAGCTTAAACCTATAGTTTTTTAAATATAATTTTAAGTCTAATTTTATGTACAGCTGATTATATTTTGTTTTGTCAATTTATCATTTGTTTATCCGTTATTTGTAACTTTTGGGTTGAATAAACCAACCGAGCGGAGCAGTTGTTAATAATAAATGCAAAACGTTTCTATGGAGGACCATGAAAAGGTATAAATACGGGATCTCAAAAAAAAATAATAAAAAAACGCAAAAGGAGGCGACTTGCAAAATCAGAGGTTCCTTCATGGCCTTTGCAAATATCATCACTAGACCTATAGTGCTAGTATAATTTTAAAGTGTCTTTCAACTTTTCGAATGTTCTTCTCAATTTGTTTGTCACTTTTAGAGGAAAATGTTCTAAGAAGTTGTAAATAGCTACAAATACTCAACGTCAGAATGATATATTACCAAGATTGACAACGCTCTGAACTGGGGTCTTTATCTCCTATTATGAAATGTATCTCGCAGGATCGTATAGAAAACGTTTGGTTTTAAATTAAACTCATCAAAAATTACTCCTAGCAAAAAGTGTGCAGTGAGAATATAAATTGCTTAATTTTGGAACCAAAAATGAAGAAGACTAGGGAATGAGAACATTGCCGATAGTTGGCGTGAAATATAGAGCGTTTCAGAATTACGTCTACATTGTAGTTTTCCTGTGTTATCAAAATGGCAATTTTATCCACAAACTTCACTTCTTAAATCATGTAAGAATTTACGAGCGTAAACTGCAGCGCGATTGTAAGTCGAAGCTTCATGTTGACGCTCTGCCCCGCATTGAACGATTCTACAAGCCCTTTTACGGCAGTTGTAAAATTTAGTGTCGCATTCTTCTCCGCATTTCAGAGTTCGTTCGTCAGGTAGATAAAACTACGATAAACATGCCTCCCTAATAAACCAAATAAAGGAAATTGTAAAAGTCTTGGATTTTTTATTCAGGCGGCCTTTTATTTCTTTGGGTTGAATATTTTAAATCGTCGGCGATTTCCCGACGTAGTTGCAAAACTGTGTGAACCTACCCTTCCCGAAATGAATTACGGAGGGTTATTGCATGTACAGGTTTTAGAATACCCATTCGTCGTCCGAGCACGTGTGATGCCTACAACTTTGTAAATCTGTTTTCTCTGACCACATGTTGCCATCAGAGAAAACGTAACAGGCAATATCACACAGAAAGCCGAAGAACTTATGTGTGCATCATGCTCTGGGGAAATATCCCGAAAGAGAATCCTTCGTCATTTCTCAAGGTGCAAATCTCTGCCTTTCCTTCGTCTCTCTTTATATCGTTGTATTAAGACGGGACGACACAACATGTTCCCTAGAATGCTTTTCGCACACATTTAGCTTAAATTGTTGGAGTGCTGCTCACGGTTATCTGTGTAATTGTTGGTGTGCTACTTGTTACATGAGATTAAAGTGCAATTTAAATGCACGGGTAAATCGTTAAAATCCCTGCGGATTTGCTGCTAAGAAATTTTCCGGATTTGTACATCATATTTGAATTTTTATTAAGACAAGCTACTGCACTGGTATATTTTGAGTTCAATTTTATGTAAATGTTTTTTATCTTTTATCTACAAAAACCGTCATATTAAGAATTAAAATGAGCGTTCTTACTCCAGCAACACGAATCACCCGGTGGCTGGCTAGTAATTCTTAAACATCTATGTTTGTGAAGATCCTTTGAAAATTAAAAGAGAACTAAGAATACCTCAAATATAAGGTAGGATTTTCATCACAGTGATTCACAAGTCAAGTAGGCGTATAAGGAAATGGAATTTACTTAAATATTTTTTTCACGACCTTATAAGAAATACTTACTGTTATATAGTATAAAAGCTCGGTTAAAAGCTGTAAAACGTTATATAATGTACGAGTTTTCTCCCAGGTAGCGAAACAACCGATTGAAAATTTTCCAAGTTATTTTAAAATTTTTATACAGTACATTTGAGTTGGCCATGCCTATAATAATGTGTTACAGGGAAAACTCCGTTCACGTTAGGTAACAAGCTTAAAGTGAGTCCAGTAGCTCAGCATGAGGGGCGGAGGGCTCGCGACGATCAATACAGTTGTGCCTGTAAAGCTACGGAGACAAATTCGCATTATTTAAGAGTGCTACGTGCTGTATATTCCAGTGATGTAATGCGAAATTCTATCAGAAAAACGTTGTTCTCGGAGAGGGAAAATGTGTGGGCTGAGCTCCAGATGTTACGTACCTACCTTGTTTCGTGATCTTGTAATAAATATAAAAATTCTATTAAAGTAACATTCATAAAAGTACATATACGAAACTTAGCCTTGCAGCTGCGACCATAACAATGAAGGTTAATCAACACAATACGTAAGACTTCTACCTGCTTGTAGTGATATTCCAGTGCGCGATAAGCACGATCTTTACGTGTTCGCTGTAGGACAAATCACTCAGGGAAAAACAACACGCTCATATGCCGAGTGCTTAAGGTGAACTTCGAATGGGATACGCCCCAAAACTTTTAGACAGCGGAAAACTGACTTACTTACGTACATATACAAAATTAGCGTTAATCTACGCTTGCAAAGTCTTAGTTTAGTACATTTCAAATTAGCGTAAATCACACATTCTATACGAAGTAATAAAACATAATTAACTTAGCTGGGTGCAGCAATACAATGAATAAGAGGCGAAAATCAAGGAAAGTCAGTCACCGGGCTCTGAGATAAATCCTCGCCGTTGATAAGATGTGCGTGCTGGAAAAATAAGCCGCGGCCGGGTTTCAATGAAACTAAAATGGGCAGTTCCAAGGATGACATTTGGCGTAGCAAAGGTATGACGCTATATGACGGGAGCTCTTTCAGGGTTTCTTCGCGTCGGCGCGACGATAAAGAATGGACAGCAGCAGATTATCTCCACGATTTCGTCGGTAACGTGCGTTGCTTTACGGGATGGTTCCAATGCGGTATATAGCGAGACAACACAAGGGTTCCAGCGAGACAACACAAGTATTCCTTTAAATATGTCCAATAAGTTCGGAATTTCATATGGGTGGGCTGCACTGCGGGAAGTTGAAGGTATCCAACAAACGTTGTAATTTGCTAAAATTGCAGTAAGACCTTCCCAAACAACTACGTTCACGGAACAAATAACGCTCACCTCACATATAAACCGCCAGCTGGACTGTCCCTATTCAACTGAAGATCTGCTTTTGCTTCACCTGAAATTGACTCGACGATAATGGCGATCTGCTTTGTTGCCTTTATTAAAAAGCTAGTGGCGGCGTGATATTTTAATCTGATCTAAAAGAGTAACTGCTTTATTATATAATTAGTAATCTGTTCTTTCAATCATCAAGTGATGACGGTTAACGTGCTCAGTCTTGATGTATTTTTCATTTTAGATGTTTCTATTCATAATTTTCAAAAACCATAATTGCTTCTAAAATACACATATGCACACTTAACTACAGTAATGGCCTGCCATTCCTTCTTTGCGGTTACATTACAGGAAAACTTGAAATGTTTGAAGAATTTATTGGGAGAAACTTAATTTCTTAATTAAATGAATGTGTTTTCATGTTTTATATCCTGGAAAATTTACAAAACCAATCATTTATTGGAAATTGAGTTTTTCTCTTATGCAAAATCACCAATGTTGTCAATACATTTTCTTTTAAGCGCATCTAAAATAAGAAACAAATGACATCTCTTGAAGTATAGTAAAATTCACTACTTTATTATCCTTTCCTCTCTCTATCTACGATGTTATAGAATAAAGATGTCTCGAACATAGTTGATCTATCCCATCCCTTTGTTGCATATTTCTTGCCTTCATTGCGTTTCCTATTTTTCTATCTTTATTTAGCGCCTCCTTCGTGGTCTATCCCTCCCTTTCCTTTCTGTTGAGATCTATTTCATTGTTGTTTTAGGTGTTCTTCCTTACTCCATTTTTCTGGCATGACTGAGCAGCATTAATTGTCTTCTCTTGATTTACTCTACTAGATCTTCAGCATTCATTAGTCCCTTCATTGTCGTGGTTTTATTTTTTTGAGTCCCGATATCACTGCTGCTCTTAGAAAAACCGTTCCAGTCACTCCAGTTTCCATTTGGTTTGTTTTTTGTATTTCAGCTCCGTAAGGTTCTACACTTGGTATTACCTCTTTGTATAGTTGTTTTTTGTCTTTCTCGTCATATCTATCCCATAATATGCTTTTTTGCTTCTATTACTTGGGTACTTTTCTTTGGGCTACTCTTTCATTGCTCAATTGTTTCACGCGGGCCCAATTTTAATCCATCCGTTCAATAGATTGCTTTGTCAATATTTAGTGTTTTCAATTTTGTATCGCCGTTTTCATTATTGTCTGGTCATCCGCAAATTGCATACACGATATGTCCGCTCTATATCCCCGTTTCAACTTCTGCTTGTTTTTCTATAATGAAGTCGTAGTTATTACGCTACGTATATTTCCAAAGGCTTTTTAGACAGCTATGCCCCATTTACAAATTCTTCTCCATTTGAACATCTAGTTATTCATTAATTTCATTAGTAACCTAATTATCTCTGTTGATTATTTTTTTCTACGTTTATTCGGAATCCATCTCGGGCTCGCTGCCTATCTATTTCTTAATATTTGTACTCTACTGCTACCGTTTCTTGTGTTAATTCTTTTTTTTTTCTAGTTAAAATTCTATACGTCCTCTGTTAATAGTCGCTTATAATGTTGTGGCTTTTCTGTGAGTAGTATTTGTAAGCTCTTTATGAGCTTCCATACCTCTGTTCTTATTTTTCCTAAACGAATTCAAATAATCTGTATGGGTGTATAACTCTTCGTTTAACAATAATTTGCTGCTCATTATTATGTCTCTCTATCTTCTTCGTCTTCAGAACTTAATTACTATACAGTTCTTACTTAATTTTGGGTCTTCCCGATAATACTTCTTTTCTCTTTTATCCTTGGCCACATCCTATTGCCTCGTTATCCGTTTGAAATGCAGCCTCTGATTTGTACATGTAGCTCTGAATTTGTAATTTCTTTAGTGTCTTAAAAGTTTTGATGTAATCTGTTCTTTTAAATGACACTCTGTAATAGTTCTAGATTTTGAAGATCGTGTTTATTTTCATTATTTTTATGTTTCTTTTGGACTGGATATGTTATTAACGAGTACTTGTGCAAACACAATCTTGGCCTTCAACAAGTAGTGATTCGTTCCACACGATGATTTCCTTTGTGCTTTAAGTGTCGTTTTCATTACTATTATTATTTTTGATATTAATTCCACTTTTTTCAAATCCACGATTCTGGAAAAATTCCACACTGAATAAATATTTTCTGCACATTTAATTGTAGAAGTATTTCACACACATTTGGTATAAATGCCAGATGTTGTCAAAGCTTCCTCTTTGCTTCTCACATTATCACAACAAAACGAAAAATCTAGTTGCAAATTCTATCCGCCCACAAATTTCGTTGAGTTTGAATATAAAACAGGTCTATAGCAAGCCAATCGTATAATCCACATATAGAGATAATGCAGATATAATCTTTGTTCAGAATATATATAACCTTGGACGCCAAGATTCGAAAGCGATGATGAACAAGTTGTAATCGTTTAAATTTGTTAACCAAATAAGATTGTTCGAAATCAAATTGACTATATTCTGATCAATGAAAGGTATCGGAATGCCATTAAATCGGTAAAAGCATATCCAGGAGCCGACGTAAATTCAGATCACAACCCCCTGATTGCCAACTTTATACCCAGACTGAAAACTTGTAAAAGCCCCAGGAATAACCTTAAAATAGAGACAAGAAAACTACAGATACCGGACATTAAAGAAAACGTCCAGACGAAAATCTATGAAAACTTAGACAAGATACAAAATGATGCGGTAGATGTAAACAAACAATGGGAACGATTTAAAAAAGCTGTATTAGAACCGCCCAAACAGTTACTAAGAGACTCTAGAGAGAAAAGAAAAAAGTGGATGGATGACGAAATCTTGAAAATGATGGATCAAAGAAGACAACATAAAAACAGGAATATGGTAAAATACAGAGAAATTAACTGTGAGATTAGAAGAAGGATAAGACAAGCCAAAGAAATATATTTTCGAAAACAATGTGAAGAAATAGAAGAACTGCAAAATAAATATGATTTGTTTAACTTATTTTAAAAAGTCAAAGAACTTGCTGGCCTACAATCAAGAAAACAATCTTGTACACTCCTAGATAAAAATGGTAATATCATTGCAAATACACAACAAAAATTAGAACGATGGAAGGAATATATAGAGGAACTATTCATAGACCAGAGAATAGGTCCAGAGCCGATACCCACAACTCAAGATGAAATAGGACCGGACATCACCAAGGAAGAAATAACATACGCCTTGAAAACAATGAAGAGTGGTAAAAGCCCTGGACCCGACGAACTCTCCAGCGATATCCTTAAAATTATCGACGAAGAACATATGAACGTCTTGCTAGAACTTCTCAATCAAATATACGGCACAGGAAATATCCCTGAGGAATGGCTACTATCAGTCTTCATCTGTTTACCCAAGAAACCAAATGCCAAAGAATGTCAGGACCATCGTACCATCAGCTTGATGTCACATACATTAAAATTATTCTTAAAAATAATCCACAATCGTATATATCAAAAACTGGACATGGACATCACGGAAACCCAATTTGGATTCCGTAAAGGCCTAGGAACAAGGGAAGCGCTGTTCTCGTTTAACGTATTGGTCCAAAGGTGTCTGGACGTTAACCAGGACGTATATGTGTGTTTCATTGACTATAACAAGGCGTTCGATAGAGTTAGACACGACCAGTTAATAGATATTCTCAAACAGAAACAGCTGGATTATAGAGACCTTCAAATCATCTCAAATTTATACTACAACCAAAAGGCGACAGTATGCATCGACAAACTAATATCAGAAGAGATAGAAATAAAAAGAGGAGTGAGACAAGGGTGCGTCCTGTCACCGATGCTTTTCAATGCATACTCCGAAGAAGTCCTCAAAAAAGCCCTTGAAGGAGAAACAGCTGGTATTAAAGTCAACGGAACACCCATCAATAACATAAGATACGCGGATGATACGGTGATTCTGGCAGAATGTATCGAAGATCTCCAAAGACTGATGAACAAAGTTGTTGAGTGTAGTGAGGAGTATGGTCTAACACTAAATATTAGGAAGACAAAATTCATGAGGATATCGAAGACATATTGTAATAACGAAGATCTTACTGTCAAGGAAAATATTATCGAACAAGTTGAAAAATACACATATCTTGGTACAAGTGTGAGTGCCAATAACGACTACACCAACGAAATTAAAATCAGGATCGAAATAGCACGAACAAATTTCATCAAAATGAAAAAAGTACTTTGCAGTAGATACCTGAATCTAGACCTGAGGGTTCGTTTGGTTAAATGCTATATCTTCACCACTCTTCTCTACAGGGTTGAAGCATGGACACTCAATGTGGCAACGCTCAAGAAAATAGAAGCGTTCGAAGTGTGGGCTTATAGAAGGGTTCTCAGAATATCGTGGATGGACCGAATAACTAACGAGGAGGTTCTAAGAAGAATTGGTAAACAAAAAGAAATTATAGATACAATAAAAAGCTCAAAACTACAGTATCTTGGACACGTTACAAGAGGAGAAAGGTACGGGATGCTACAGTTGATAATACAAGGAAAAATCCAAGGAAAGAGAAATGTAGGAAGAAGAAGAATTTCGTGGCTGCGTAATTTGAGGGAATGGTTTCAATGCACATCTGGGGAACTTTTCAGAGCAGCAGCCTCAAAGATTAGAATTGCTGTGATGATTGCCAAACTTCGATCTGGAGACGGCACCTAAAGAAGAAGAAGCAAGCCAATCATATAATCCACATATAGAGATAATGCAGATATAATCTTTGTTCAGAATATATATAACCTTGGACGCCAAGATTCGAAAGCGATGATGAACAAGTTGTAATCGTTTAAATTTGTTAAAAGTACTATTTAAAACTTGTAGCAAAAGCCTTGAAACAGGTCATGGACATCGTAATCCCCCAATTACTTTCGATATCCGGAACTACTCATTGTCCGGCAAATCAAACAAGTCAATAATACCAAATTCTAAAGGAACAGGCTCTGGGGAGCATGGTATAAAAAGGGTTTGTGACGGCGGATTAAACTCTCACTTCATTGGTAGTGCGTGAGCTCTTACTATTGTTGTTTCGAAAATTGTGTATCTGCATACGTTTGAAATATAAATTCGTTTTACTCAGTTACTGTCATTATGTCCGTGTATGTGAAGCAACAGTCTAAATAATCTTAAGCGTTGGGGAATGTAAAGATTAATCTCGATTCCAAGTATGTAGTATTTCCATGTTGGAGTTCAAGCCAAAAAAGTTTGATTCGTGTAGCAGATCTTAAATTGCGTTAAAGGGGGCTATACATCGATAAGTTTGAGTTCCACTTTTACAGTCGTCAATGTCTGAAAGCTGTGGAAAATAACGTGTGCAATTTACGACAGTAACAAATTTCAGTTTGACGTTCCGCGAACAAAAGTTGATAGATGTTTTTCGTTGTACTACTGATAGGCACCCAGGCAAGCGTTAATAAAATATTTAAACGCTTACGTCTAAAGATGAAGCTCGCACGTTAGACGTTTCAGTTTAGCTAGCTGTATTCTATCCGAATGACCTATTTGAGCTCTCATGCATAATGCGATAACTTAGACGTGCTCATATCCAACTAGTCAAAAACTAGAGCTCTTTATTATGCGGGACTTCCAGAATTTGATGCTGCGGCTTTGCCTCATCGAGAAGAATGCTTTTAGTCGTAGTGGAAACTTAAATGATAATTTTCCATTTTTATCATACTCTCCCTTTACAAACGAGTGCTACCGCGATTCCAGCGTTCAATTTCATCCTGACATTTTCAAGGTTCATCGCACGTTCACTGTTTATTGTTCACGTCCGGCATTCAACGTTTACGGATTTGTTCAGTGATTACGTTTGCGTGCTAGAAGTGTCCGAAATAGATTTGGTCAAAATTGTCACTTGTTGGGCTTATGCTGCACGAAAAATATTGTCAAAATAAACTCCTACAGGGAAATCCTATTGGTTATCGGAAATGGATAAATCTCGCGTTCAAATGATTACTAAACTAGTTTTTGCTTAACTGGCCAGGTTTTGTGTTCGTTTCGAGGTTTTGCAAATATTAGGTGGTCCATTAAGATAAAGTCTTTTTGTGTGCGCTGACATCAATGAATTATTTTAATCCGCAGCTATCCATTCTGCTTTGGAAGCACTAGTGGGTGTAACTGTAACTTGTTACCGAATTGAACGAATCCGTATCACAGTTAAAAAATAAGTTTGGAAATATTAACTATCAAGAATGAATTCTTAAGTGTACATAACAGTATTTTATGCAATTCTAAGTGTTGCTTTTCTTAAATAATAATCAATAGTATATATTTAACGTATTGTACATTGTTGCTGTTCATCTGCGATGTATTAATCTTGTAAGCAAGCCAAATGAGTAGGTTATTAATAGAAATCTCAGTATTCTTATCTTTACATTAATAATTAACGCCGGAAACTACATTTTAACAATGTGAGTGTAGAACGTCTCCAGCGATATGAAAAGATAACCTATGACACCAAAAGTATTTCTGACTCAAATTGAAAATAAAATGTACGTGTATATTATTCCGTGTCCATTTTGTAATTTATGTCGTCTGCATTATTTATTTATAGTGCCAAAAAAATCTATAACGCATCGTTTTAGTATCGCAGAGTTATTAATTTTTTTAATCCATTGAAACATAGATTTTTTTTTCAAGTGTCCTACCGTTCTGGTCGTATACTTTTCAGTTAGTTGCAACATTTTTTAATATACGGACAAGATCTATACGGTGTATAGATATTAAAATCACATTATATTTTCTGCTTTTTTATACATTCATCTCTGTAGAGAGATAAGTGAATTTGAGGAAATCAATAAGACAGCAAGAAAAATGTCGAAGCTAAAGAATCAAACAAGACAAGTAGAGAACAATAAATGCGAGAATCTTCAAAAACAGAACACAAAGAAAAAAGAAATATTAAACTAAAAGACAAAAGGGGTAACACAGTAGAATATAGGGCGCAATTACTAGAGGTGATAGAAACTTTATACACAGATCTCTACGAGACCAAAACATCCAATAAAGCAGCTGAAGAAGAAAATAAAAACAAGAAAAACAAAAATATAAATGTCAATTCGGAAAAACTGCTAGAGATAGTAGTTGAAGAACTCGAAAACGCTTTATAACAAATGAAAAATGGCAGAGCAGCAGGAGCGAAAATATCATGCGAGAGATGCTTAAAGAATATGAGATAAACACCAAAGAAGAAGTAAGAGGGCTATTTAATAAATTCTTAGCACAAGAACACATTCCAAATGATTGGGAAGATGCAACAATCGTCTTGATTTATAAAAAGGGAGACCCATCCAATCTTGAGAACCATCGACCAATCAGTCTGCTGTCTCAACTATATAAAAATAGATTGGAGCGAAAACTTTAGATATAGGTACCAACCAAAAGAACAGGCTGGTTTGCTGAGCAATTTCATTACTACTGAACACCACACAGTACAGCAGCTTATAGAGAAAATGACGGAATACGATATAACAGTATGGATGGCATTTGTAGATTTCAGAAAGGCCAGTGGAAATTTGGGCCATAACCAAATCACTAAGAAATGCTAGAGTGGATCAAAGAATGAAAACCTAATGGAAAATGTATATAAAACTTCAACAATGACTATAATAAAGGCTCACGAACTCACAAACAAATTCAAAGCTAAAAGAGGAATCAGACAAGAAGATATAATCTCGCCAAAGCTGTTTACTTTGGTCTTAGAAGGTATCTTTAAGAAACTCAAATGGGAAGAAAAATGAAGAAAAAAAATTTACATCCTGGGAGAATATGTACACAATTTGAAGCTGACGATATCGTCTCGTTTGGAAAAGATAAGGAGGAACCAACAGGGATGCTGCAAGAATTACACGAAGATTCGACCAAAGTAGGACTGCAGATGAACAACACAAAGACAATTCATGACAAGTATGGATGCAGCAGATGACACAATTACAGTCCACGGACAAACAATAAAAAAGACGGAAACATACATATACCTCGGACAATCTGTAACAGCAGGCAAGTAAAATCAAGATTCTGAAATCAACAGACCCATCCGATTAGGATGGGCTGCTTATGGGAAACTAAAATACATCTTAAGTATAAAATGACACTAATAGCAAAATTTAACAACAAGTGTATACTCCAAGTATACTGCAAGTGGTTACATATGGTCCTGAGACATGGGTCCTGAATAAAGGAGTAATAAACAAATTAAGGACACACCGGAGAGCCATTGAAAGGAAACTATTGAACATATCGCTAAATGACCACAAAACTAACAAGTGGATAAGGCAAAAACACAGGTAATCTACATTATATAGTATGAGCAAAAAGTAACTCCATCAAAGATACCTTTGGAATTTTGAAGTCGTGTGTATTATAACACCAGAAAATTATATCTAATTCTTGTTGATTCTTGTCAATGACGTTTTTGGCATTTAAATTAAAAAATGCAGTCTTGTAAGGAAAACTTACTAAATTTAATCAAGAGAAAATTAAAATTACAACGTAGAGTATTTAGAAGAAAATTAATAAAATAAAATTAGCACAACGTTTGTGTTAATGGAGACACCACTTAAATTGCAGCTTAGGTGAACATAACCTCACTTCAGTCTGTAAACAAATTCAAAGTTGCCAAATGTTACAACATTTTACAGTTTATACACATTTACAAGAGTTGCTGAAAATGCCTTCCTTCTTCTTGCAAGCCTCACACGGCGTTTCATATTTGCGAAGACACTCAACAATTCTGGAGTTATTAAATGGTGATTCTTTTAGCTGTAAAATCGTATGTACAGGTGTTTTAAATACTGAATATTTTAGAAGTGGAAATAAAAAGTAATCCAAACGAATGAGATCGCAAGATCTGGGTGGCCAAACGCCTCTTTTGAAATTAATCGGTCATGAAAGAACTGCTGTAGATATTCCAACGTGGTTCAAGTTACATGAGGTGTTGCGTTATCTTGGAAGTATCCTTGTCGAATTTCATCGTCATGGAGCTGATTCACAAATTCTTCAAGAATGTTATTTTGATATCTTTCGGCATTTATTGTATCTTCAAAGAATATTGGTCCGATAATTCTCTGGCGAGAGCATGCTACCCCAACGCCTACTTTAGGGCAATGCAAAGAAGCTTCATAAAAGAAATGTGGATTATCAGCGCTCCATAAGCGCATTACTTGTGAATGAATGTAGTCATTTAAGTAAAACCACGACTCATCGGAAAAAAAGTTAAATCCAAAACATCATTATTTAAATTTTGCAAAAACCAGTTCTTAATCTATAGCCTCTTTTACCTTTTGGTGTTGAGGACCATTCATACAGTATAAAATTATTTTATTGTAATTTGGAGGTAAGAGCCCTTGATACATTTGTAATTTGTATAGATGCATATTTAAATATTTTTTTAGAATTGTATGGCATGTACCATAACTCAAGTTCACTTCATGAGCAAGCCATGGGATTGATGTGGATGGTTCGTTTTGCATTTGATTTTGGACATCTACCATTTGTTCCGCAGTTCCCACATGTGGTCTACCACTTCTTGGTCTGTCTGCTACACTACCAATTTCCCTGAAAGCAGCTACAGTACGTCATACTTGATAAAAAAAAGTCTGTTGCTTTCAACGTTAGGAAATCTTTCTCTAAATTTGTTTAAACAAGCATGTGCAGAGTACTGCCAATTACCATTGTTCATTTCGTTTCTTCTATTATAAATATTTTATGTTCAGGTAACATTTTAAAAATAAATTATTCAGAAATTATTGAAAAAAAATTATTGCATAATAACAAATGTCAAATGACAGCGTCCAATTTTCTGGTGTTATAATACACATGACTTCAAAATTCCAAAGGTATCTTTGATGGAGTTACTTTTTGCTCATACTATAGAAAGAATCAGCTCATTGAAATGGTGATGGTCAGGTCATGTCATCAGGCACATAAAGAATTGGAGCGGACACATCACTCGATGGAGACCCTGAGGCAAAAAAGAAGTGTGGGTAGGCTCCAGCAAAGATGGTACGGTGAAAAAAAATTTCTGGGCTAAACTGGTACCAGATCACACAGAACAGAAACAGTTGGTCTAATATGGGAGAGGCCTATATGCAATGGTTAGACAAGGGCTGAAAACAGATTTGTGTAGAAAGCCATACTGGCAACACATAAACACATTTTTTTTGCATCTCTGGTTCCATTGTCTTACACTAATTTTATAATAATTTCTTGTACATTCGACATTGCTACCTTTTATTCATAAAACGGGCTAGACCATAGTGTAAGTTTCTAAACTACAACACTAAATACGTTCAGGATTTTTTAAAAAATTAATTGCGTTACGAAGTTTTCTTCTCCCATCTCATAAATTCGCTTACACATGTTTTGAAATAAAATTTGAATTTCTAGAAGCTTTATTTATTTTTTGTACATATTCTATTTGTATTGGAATATGCAAATATTTTTTGAAATACTGTAATAGAGGCATTTCTTTAGTTGTTGCAAAGCAAATTCTCTGTTGCAGAAACTCCAAAAATTTAAATATTAATTGTGCTTATAATACTTTCGTGCAATTGTCTAGGAGTTGGCTATTGGGTTTATTAAGTACTAAATAGGCAATTACACCTCCCCAGTTTCTTTTATTTCTAACTCCAGAGAATTGTACGTCATTCATAAGCCAATAAATAACATGTCAATAGTTTAGGGAATTGTAAGAGTTTGACATGTTTTATTACCAACCGTAACATATTGGATTATCATACTAGTTTTATAATTGTAATCTGTAATGGTTGTGTTTGTAATAGTTTTATTAATATTTGTTCTTTTTGCAGGTGAGCCGAACATTTCTTTGCGCAGTTTGTAATATCATTTTTTTAGGTAAGTCCAGAGTAAGTTGTATAGCAGAATGTTTAGACGTAGCTTCTTCAAATTTGCGAAGGTAGTTAATAAATAATGGACGCAGTCATGCCCACGTAATAAAATTTAGAATGTTCATAATAGTCTTTGCCCAGAGTTAAAATATGTAATTTTAACTTTTTTAGCATTGAGTAGTGAGCTACTTCGGTGCAAAGTGTGCAAAAATATTCACAAAACAATACCAGACAGTGCAAGTCTCTTATAAATACTTCAGCACACTGTTGACATGGGGCTGTTTTTGCCACACCCTCTTTGGGACGCCCGCTCCTAAAGTCACATTCAGACTTCGTAATCTGTAGAAACGGTAGTTTTATTGTGATGTGGCCTTTATCATATTGTGTTATATACCTAACCGCGCTATATGGGCGACCACGTGGGCTAACGGGAATTCGCAAAGAGGTAGAAACTAATAATTGCGAAGTCTAGACGAAGGAATCGGTCTAAAATCGTGTCGGCGATTTATCAATACTGTTAGCGTAGAGTATGAATGGGGCAGACAGCGCCAACAATGTAGCAGGTTTAAAGGTTCAAGAGAAAAATGTGCATTGGCATCTTTCGATAATTTAAAAAATTGCTTGGATTGAGTTTAGAACTCGCGACCTCAGGCTCGATAGTCCACTAGTGTTGTCACTACACCAAAGTGACAGCATAGTTAGATGATCGCTTAACGTCTATTACTGCTGACGCGAATACAAATCGACAAATACTTACAAATAAAAAAGCGACCAACCTCACCCAAAAGCTTTCCAGTTCTTTGCATTAATATTCCACACGAAATGACGTTGAATGTCCTGATGAGTTGTCATTTTCAGGTTTACAGTTATCTTGAATGACACACTCGTTCTTTATTAATTTTCCGACCTTCCTTTAACTCCAAAACGATTGGTGGCTTCACAAAAGTTATGCAGATTAGTGAGACCTTTCAAATAATTTTGCATTGGTCGCGTTGATTGAGCGGTTATGACAAAAATTGTGTAAAAATGGTCTCTGGACCTATGTGTATTCTTTCCAAAGCAATGTTTTGTTTTATGCAGGATTAAATCACAACTGCCAGATGCTTTTTTTTTCGCTCCTTTATTTATAACATATATTTCATCCACCAACTACGAATTAACACAAATTTTTTCTCCGTACTAAAAGCTGAATCGACATTGAGCGCCTGTTGTAAATTTAATTTTACTCAAAAAAGTTTAGACATCCAACGTTCTACAATAAAAAATTAGAAATGCCATTTTGTAACTTTAATACAACTTTTAATTGAAACAGGTATTAATTTAAATACATAAAACGGTCGCAAAAGTTTTAAAGCTGGCAATAAAAAGTATAATTGGTTAGCTGGTTGCAAATGCTTGATAAAAATATCGGTACTGTTTTATAAAGCCCTTAATAAAAAATAACGCTAGTACTAAGTTAGACATAAGAATAGAGCAATTGCTTTAGGTATAGCAAAATAAGCGTTGTAGATGTAAAATGTGTCCTTAGCTACAACGTACGTTTTGCAAAACGGTTCGGCTTTTAGCGTAAATAATATATAATTCAAAAGATTATAACATTTCACGTAATTTAAAAGGTAGAATTGTATATTATTTCTGTTCTATCGTAAAAGTTCCATCCGATAGTATTCTTTTTATAAACACAATGGAATTGATTGCAAATAAAACTCCATTTCTTTTTATAACCCGTGTAAAAGTCTAAAAAGTAAGTCTTGATATTCTCACATCTAATAATTTAATATTTTATTTGAAGGAAAGAATACACACAAAACGTCGATGTTCAGGCCCTAGATTTCCCCAACAAGAGAGTCACCAAACCTTCTTTCGTTTTCCCTCCGTTGAGGAAAAATTTCTTTATACTGAAATGTTAGAAAATGCAATATATTGTTCTTACGGCGATACAGAAAGTAATACTTTCCGCGGCAAATGTATACCGGAAATCACTTTCCGCGGCGAATGTATGCGGAAAGTGATCGCTTTCTGACAATCTTATTATGATTGGCTAAAACTGAGCTGTCAAAAATATTTTTTTACAAATTTAAAATTGAAAAATGGAATCTTGCAGAATCGTCGTAGGAAAAATAGTATAATTGGAGCACTTTTAATGGTTTCTATTGTTAGGGTGCAGTATTTCCATGCAGGATATTAAGAAAATGGGAACTTTTAATTGTAAACTTGTAATAGCAGCAGCAACCAAAAAACGTTATTTAAATTAATGAAGACTGAAGCTGTAGATCAGTAAATATGTAAATTTGAGAAGTCGGATTGTTGATTGAAATTATACACCAAATCAGTTCGCTAGCATTCCTTTATAAAGGTCAATTATAAAACTAATTTCTGAATGATGTGGCGACTAAAGATCGAGAGCACCTCGCTCTAATACAGTAATTGATATTCAACGATAAGCACCCTGCAGTTAATGAACTATTCATTACAGTTTTTGCTGGAGCAGTTTCATAGCAGACGAAGTGCACCAAATACAACAGGTATGCCTTGTTGAGGTTTGAGAGCTACAATAGCGTATTACTACGGCGGGTAGTGGTAGTTAATGTAGGTGGAAGCGCTCGAATATGCATCTGCAGGCGTTATTGATTGCGGAATATGAACCAAGAAAGAGCCATTATTTCAACTACTCCACGTGCAGAAGCAGAAATTAGAGGCTATTTAGAAAGCCCGTTAATGTAGTTCCTGTTAGTTTACAATTATAGGCTTTGTTTGCCATTTATTACTATACTTCGTATTAGCGTAGTGACTAATAAGTCTTCTCGAGTTGTTTGTCCTCTTATAACCGAGAACATATTAATAATAAGAGCACGGGGAGTTATTCATTTCCTACGCGTCTAGACTCCTCTAATCGTATCGATTGGCAGGTTTACTCATTAACTGTTAATTATCATATAACGAAGGCGTAATTATTAAAGACGTTGGAGCCTTAAAATGTTATTACTTAGCATCTTTATAGTCACATTCACTAAATGTAAAAGAGAAACCCCGCAAGTCATGTTTAATGGTCATAACTTGCCACAATCGGATAATGTCAAATACCTAGGGATGCACCTAGATAAAGGTCTCACATGGAAAACGCATATCTTTAATAAAAGAAAACAACTAGGTATAAAACTTACAAAACACCATTGGTTGATGGGACGTAAATCAAACCTATCACTGAAAAACAAATTACTAATTTACAAAGTTGCTTTTAAACCGATATGGACTTACGGATAGAATTGTGGGGGACAGCAGCAAATTCCAACATTGAAATTTTAGAAAGATTTCAAGCAAAAGTTTTGCGGAATATAACCAACGCACCCTGGTTTATACCAAATAGCGAAATTCGTACCGATCTAAAAGTGCCAACAGTTAAAGAGGAAGTGAGCAAGTGTAGTGAAAAGTACTTAAATAAACTAGAAGTGCACCCAAATGTTCTCGCTGTAAATCTTCTAGACAATAGTGAAGCTATACATAGGCTTAAAAGACATAGAACTTTAGACTTGCCAATGAGGTTCACGTAAACAGTTCACAAAGTGTTTCACAAACTAAACGTAGTCTGCAGACACCAAAAAAAAAAAAAAAAATGTAGAAAATACCGAGTTTGTTATCACTGGATGGCCGCTCTCTTTATGTTCAATACCTGTATCTACAACTGAAAATATTTACTTATAGTATTAAATATAATTATACTGATTGTAAATAGTAATAAACGATGTAAATAAAAAAAATAAAAAATCTTTATAGTCAGACGTATCCAATAGCAGCAACTACTTCTACGAGATTGATTTATCTAAAATCTCCTTAAAGTAGTAACATATTCTTGTAAGTAATAGTGGAGAAAGAAATTCTAGTTAAAAATCAGATTTATAATAATTGTATTGTACATACCGAAATGGTTGATTTGATGCTTAGGTACTAATATTAGGTATGTCTTATCTATAAATAGTTAGTCGCGTTCATGTATACAGGGTGTTCGGTAAAGAATGGGACACCGATTAGTCATAGATTCCTTACGTTGTAATAAATCGATTAAACCTAATATACCTTAGTACAAAGTCCCTTCGGTAAGAAGTTATAAGGCCTTGAAGTTCAATTTTTTATTTTTTATTTTTTTGTTAATTTCCACAAATATAGAAATATCGATTTGAATTTCGATATACATACTTAGTATTATGTACTGCACTAATAGGAAAAATTTCATAAATTAGACTTGACTATAAGGGTGACTTTACCTATCTTTCAAAACTTTTTTTAGCTTTAACTTCGTTATCCGTAATTTTTTTTTTAAATTTTAGGTTATTATTTGAAAGAGAATTAAAATACACAAAAATAAAGTACTCTTAGTTCATAAGCGTAAGAGCAACCGTTTACCTTAAAATGCCTATCAAAGGTTTTTGGTTGTCATTCAGACGTGCAATTATCAAGTAGCCATGATCACAAAAGCAATGGGTAATGATTGTAAGCTAGTAAACAACAACAGGAAATTAAGTAATGAAATTGATGACATCAGTTTTTTTGTCTTTTGTGCTTACGAAAATGCTGCGACATAACGAACCTTTCAGCATTGGAGAATTCGTTATGTAGCGGCATTTTCTTAAACAAAAGAACAAATTCTTATGTCACTAAGGTCATTGTTTTTTACTATATGACCATTGTTTTTGTGATCATGGCTACTTGATAATTGCACGTCTTAATGACAACCAAAACCCTTTGATGAGCATTTTAAGGTAAACGGTTGGTTTTAGGCTTAATAACTAAGAGTAGGTACATTGTTTTTGTGCTTTTTAATTCTCTTTCAGATAATAACCTAAAACTTAAAAAAATATTACAGATAACGAAGTTATAATTAAAAAAAGTTTTCAAAAATAGGTAAAGTGCCTCTTATAGTCAAGTCTGCCGCAGATGTCGAAATCCGAGCTCATAGAGCGAGGATTTAAAGACATCTAAGGCTGTTATGAATCATAACATACGTGGTTTGTTCAATAGGTTTCAGTATGGTAATGGTTACCATGTACAGTAAACATGAATTTAACAGCACTGGTGTTGTTAAGAAAAACAACATACCGATACTTTATTAGCATATATCTAATCTTTCTTTTAGAATTCTGCAGTACACCATTCTGCAAGAATGAGTTACACTTATGAATCGGTATTTCCACAAAGCTTTACTGTACTTTTTGTATAGAACTAACTTAAGCTAGATTTCAAGCTTAAGGTAGAAACTTCATTTTCTTCGATCAGATTGTCTCTCTTAGAACTCTTGGTTCGCTTTCACTAGTTCTGGCCCATGTATATTTAGAGAAGCACATGCTGGTAATTTGTGCTCATGCATTTTTCATCGCATTTTAGATGGTTTTCGATAAATCAGTATATCCTTGATATGTTACTTGGAACTGGAGATAGTTCGCTAAGCCGATTGGCACCTGAAGTAAGTTCTTCCCGATTGCACTCCGCGTCTGTATTGTTTTAGGGTTTTTTTAACTTGGTGTTTTTGCCCGTATTTATGTATTTTAGTATTAATGTAGTTTCTGTGTGTTAATGGATTTACGAAAGTTGAGTATGTATTTCTAGATTGGAATTTCTAGATGCAATTTTGAACTTCGTTTTCGTGTAGCTGAATTCCGTAGATAATCCACAACCTTGCGTAATTTAAATCAATATTTTGCTGGATTTACCATTTATTGATGTAGTGATGTGTGTTATTGATTTGTATGTGTATATCCTACGCACTTTGTGCTTTGTGTATGTGTGCGTTAAGCTTACCTTTGAAATTAAAATACATTCGTTATGCTGTGAACGCTTCGTGCACACGTCGCCGGTTTGGTATTCAGTTCGTCTAAATTACTTGAGTAACTGGTTTTTAGACATCATATATTCAATATTTTATTTCGGTACGAGAAACTGACCTGCTGTGTTATTTGTCTGCATTTATTGGAAAGAAATATCACGTTAATTGCGCCGAATTTATGTCTTTTTCTTTCCATAATAGGTTGTAACCTGTAGGTTATCAAAGAGCCTGCGTCTGGTAAATTTTCCGACTTAGATTTGCGAGTTGTCGCGCAACTAGATTGCGTGGTGGCGCTCTTTTGTGGTTTTGATCATTTTAGTGTTAACCCATCCTTCCTCCGGAGTAGCTCAGCTGGCCCGTTGAACGCTATTGGTTACGAACTATTTTGGCTATTCACAGCTGGCTATCTTGCTTATATTGAAGTGTTTCAGATTATAAATAGTTTTGTTTTCTATTTCCACCTATTAGAGCGTTCAGCGGAATGAGCTTGAAATTAAACTATAAAATTTACATAACGCTCACATTGCGAGGGCCACCTCTGGTAGTACCTCAAAAAATTTCATTCACTTTCTTAACTTAAATTAAATTTTATCGTTAAAATTTAAATATCAAAACGATGACGACTTAATTTACGGCATTTTAAAGGTTATAATAAATGTATAGAACAATTTAACCAATTTTTAATTATTGGGTATTTATTATAAAATCTTTATTTCTGCCATGTAGGTATTATTAAGCAATTTTCAATAATTAGGATAATACACATTTTTAAATGCAGTGTCTTAGTGTACTTGTTTATCAATAGTACTTAAAAACTAAATTAATTAAAGATTATTGTTTTTTAAAACATTTTCAAATGTTTGTCTTGTTAAAGTTTTGAACATGTTTAATTTACTTCATTGTGAAGCGTTATGTTTTAATTAAAAAATAACGCGAATCTAATTTCTAAATTAGAAAATTTGAATATTTTTTATGCTCTTGTTTCTTTTTTTTTGTTTAAATGCAAAAATTAGATAATAACACATTAATTATACACACAATAACTTGTTTCCTCATACAAATAACCTAAATATATTTATTAACAGCCGCACTTCAAAATATTTTAGTTGTATAGATTTTTCTCGCACAAAATGTAGCTTAAATATTTGCGCAAGTTAAACAACACATACATGTACCTGCTGGTTTTGTTTGTACAGTTTCTTGGCTATTTCAATTTGAACGCAGCTAAGCTGATATAGTGATGCAACTTTATACAAATGGCTGTGCGGTAATATTATACCACAGATCAGGATATTGTTAACCCGTGGCAATATTGACGTAGCTAAATTGCTCCGCACAATTTGCGTTCCTGTCAATATTGAATTCTGCACACGATGCATAATGTAATCGTCACCTCGTGAATCTATTAAAGATTGAAGGTGATTAGATATACATAGAGGTGTAGTTAATCAGTTTCTCTATTTCTTGTGTCCCAGCAAGAGGTTTTAGTATTTAAGATGAATTTAATCCTCCACAATAAAAAGATTCGAGAGTTCGCAAGAACAGCTTACATTTCTTCGGAAATGTATAGCTTATTATTATTACTATTTAGACTCGAAATGCATAATGTACAGTTTCAACAGAAGTAAACGATTGTAAATTAATATAGCTTTATAAAATTCGAAGGTCTGATAGTACTCAACAAAATCAGCAATAGAGAGTCTACGAACGTGGGATCAAAATTGTGTCTTAAGATAGCTATAACACTGAAAGGGTAAAACCATATATCTAGGTAAAACAGACAGTAATTAACTTCATATAGAAACATTAAATTTGGTGAAATTTTTCACATTGACGTGATTTTTTTTTAAATTTTGAATTAGGTCACCATTGAAGAACTTCGGTGTAAAGAAGAGGCTGTGCCTGTAAGGGTAGGTGTGTTTTTGTGATTAAATTTTTACAATCGAAATATCCGTCAATTATAGGTGCATGGCAGAATAAAATGAGGAATTTGGCATAACAAATAATATATATATGGAATCGTTTCAATGATACTAAAAAAGGATTATTGCCGCTCCATTGACCTCTTTTTAAAAGATAACAAATGGAGATTTGTGTGTTCTGTATAAATTAATTATACAGAGTAATTTTTATACTGGTTTATCACTTGTTTTTCACGATATGCATAAATCATATGTATAATTGATCAAACTTCATCTTCTATTTATCAGAATGGTCCACTGGAGCACCCATAATTTGTATTAACTATGAATTATTTAAATGTAAAAACTATTGGCTAAATATGGACAGTGATGAGATAATTTAAATCAGTAGAAATTAATTATAACTGCCAAGACTGCTTGTATAACGTAAAAAACTTTAGAATTCAATGAAGCATTATCTGAACGAATAAATGAAAACCATTCTGCTGCTCTTCAATGTTAGAGAAGCCTTTTCTCTTGCTACACAATTCTGATTACCTGTTTTTGCAACTATATGATGCTGTGGCACAGCTACTCACACTACGATTCGTATAATCAATACGGACATCCCTGGAGAACAAAAACTCATTTGCGTGTATTGGAATTGCAAATATTACGAACCATTTTATTTATTGCAGCGAAATATCTGATAAATTGGACAAATTTGCTGCTACAGCATTTCTGCAGTTCAATGCTATTGGATAATTTATAGCGCAAACAATAATAACGAATACATTTTTTGAAAACTATAAATGTAGGGTCACAGTTGGCCGCTAAAAATATTAATTTCAGGTAAAAGCCTCGGCGGAAGAGCTAATCCGTTTTATCGGATTTTTAGTTTATTACTCTAAAATATCGACAGTCCTATTGTGCAGTCTATTTGTGTAGGTTAGTCAATTAATATGTGGTTTAATAAATGATCGTTTATTAACTTGTAAAGGTTGTAGTAGCGACTTACTAAATGACTGACTAGAAGATTCTAGATATCTACACAATATATTTCAATATAATAGTTTGGCAACATTCCATTGCTATTAATTTTGCAACTTCAGTCGATTTGAACATTACATACCGTTGGGCTGCAATGCTAATTCCGAATAGAATGATCAGAAAATATTTCTACAAATCATCAGATGCTATATGTAAGAAACTGTGTTTTTATACGACAAATCTCTCTAAGTCGAACCCTTTGTTCCATTTCGAACCGATCGACTTGAGTTCAGGTTCCAACAAGTGAATAAAACTGATTAGAAACGATTAAATATTTATTGAAAAACGCTAGGGCTACAGTGATACAATGCACTTAATAGTGGATTTACATACCAGATAAAGGTTTGTAAAAATCCGCAATGCGCAAGTATTGTCCTTCTTGTGATTTGAATTGCTGTTCCAATAATATTCTAGTCCATCTAAATTTCCTGATATTTTTTTCTCATTTTTAATGCCCAACACAAGACTTTTAATGCGGATTGTAGGTCCATCAGTTCTTCTTCATTCTCCCCAGCACTAGATTCAGATTTGTTTGAAGATTTTCCAGAAATAATTCCTAGAATGTCTTCATGGTTTGACACATCTCTGACTAGCTCTCTATCAACATGAAGGTAGCCATGGTATGATATTTCGTCATTGACTTACCCAGCGTGCAGTAGGTGATCCACCAATATTCTATCCTTTGTTCTTCCGGTGAAGGCGTTGTATGATAAAAATCGGATTTTTTGAAACACATTTGGATTACTTCCGTAGATACGTTGTATTACATCTTTAACACACTTCGTACACAGTCAAACAATGACATTTTTGGAAGATACTGCAATTCTTTAAACCACGGGATGGTCTTTAACTTTTTAGAAGTCTGTCTTGTCTATAGCGAACTTTCATTCTGTATACAGTGTGTCCAAGATAAGGAGGGCCAGTATGGGGATCTCGGTAATGGTAAGAGATACAAATTTGGTTAAATGGGAAGAAAGTTGCGCAATTAAAGGACTAAAAAAATGACGTCTAGAAATCCTTGATATGATTGTTCGTTTTTGGATTATCTCAAAAAAACCGAATTTTTGGATTTTCTTTTTTATTTTTTTCTGGCGTTAATATTAAAGTTAGAGCGAAACTGATTAAACTTCTTTATAGCAACTTTTAGTGGACTTAATGATTACGTTATCAATTTTTTTATCCGACGTTTCGTATTTGAGAAACCATCATCAACTTCATTTTTTTAAATACGGTCCTGGTTTTTTGATGCCAAATTTGCAAAGCCCTTGTTACTCTGAATTCAACAATGTACCACATATTATGATTTAATTACGTTTCGAGCTTTTTTCTGATCATCATCAGAAAATTTTTTAGATACGGACCTGCATTTCTCATAATTTTGTATAAATAAGTTCATACAGTAAGATAAGCGTTTTTAGATGCCGTTAAAATATTAAAATGCACATCAAAATGTCATAATTCTGATACATTAATTTAATAAGCAACCAATAACTATTAACAATAAACAAAAAAGAAATGAACAAAAGATAGACAGAAAGAATAACAAAACGAACATCGAAAACATTTAATAGGTATTAAATTTACAGAAGGTATTCAAAAAGGGTGCCATCATTCTCTATGCATAAATAACATCTAACTGTAGAATCTAAAACATTATTCAGCAATACTGGCGTTATACTTTGAAAGGCTTCAAGAACCAATCTTCTAAGTTCTTCTTCTATTTCAAAATCGTTTTCTCATTCTTTCTGCCTATCTTTTGTTCATTTATTTGTTGTTTATTGTTAATAGTTATTGGTTGCTTATTAAATTAATGTATCAGAATTATGACATTTTGATGTGCATTTTAATATTTTAACGGCATTTAAAAACGCCTATCTTACTGTATGAACTTATTTTTACAAAATTATGAGAATTGCAGGTCCGTATCTAAAAAATTTTCTGATGATGATCAGAAAAAAGCTCGAAAGGTAATTAAATCATAATATGTGGTACATTGTTGAATTCAGAGTAACAAGGGCTTTGCAAATTTAACATCAAAAAACCAGGACCGTATTTAAGAAAATGAAGTTGATGATGGTATCTCGAAGACGAAACGTCGGATAAAAAAATTTATAACGTAATCATTAAGTCCACTAAAAGTTGCTATAAAGAAGTTTAATCGGTTTCGCTCTAACTTTAATATTAACGGCAGAAAAAAATTTAAAAAAAAATCCAAAAATTCGGTTTTTTTGAGATAATTCAAAAACCAAAAATCATATCAAGGATTTCTAGACGTCATTTTTTTAGTCCTTTAATTGCGCAACTTTTTTCTCATTTAACCAAATTTGTATCTCTTACCATTACCGAGATCCCCATACTGGCCCTCCTTATCTTGGACACACTGTATATCCATAATTTATACTTAATACATTTCAGATGGAATGGCTAGTTTCAATTAATTCAAACATTTTTCACTGGTCATCCAGGCGGTTTTGTTGCGATAAATGCATAACGAGTTGACTTTTCCAAAATATCGAAGATTTTCGGTCTTCCCAATCTGTAATATTTTTAGTTTTTTGTGTCATGTTTACCCCTAGTAGAATAACAATAAGCTCTTTACTGTTTTTCCGCATTTTTCTGCTTTTTTTAATGTTAACGCCCTGCTTGGAAGGTATTGAAAAAACATTTTTTCTATAGCAAATGTTAAAATGTGCTTTAATCGACTCAAAACAAAAGGTCAAGTGTTACTTTAACAGCAAGGGTAGATAAAGTAGCACTTTAACATCAAGGGTAGATAATAGTTATTTACGTGGCAAGCTTAGTAAATTAGCCTTTATGGGCGAGCCGGATAATTTGCAGGGAGAGCGACGTAGGAGCGAGCCCTGTAATCCGGTGAGCTCCAATAAAAGCTAATTGCAAGCGAGCTGTGTACGTTTTATTTCCTCTTGGGGAACATTCTAAAAATTAATATTAGTGACTATTCAATTCACCTGCCATATGTCAAAAAGTGACCAATGAAAATCCAGAATTCTGACGTTTCTTGACCAATCAAAAAAATATCAGTGGATATATCTTCCTAGAAGGTATTCAAGTGACTATTTTTAACAAATGCGATTTTTATTAGAAAAAGTCAACATTAGTGTTCTGTTACTATAGAAATTGCGTAGTTTGTTGCTAGATTTACTGAAAACTCATTTGAAAAGGTAGTTTGGTTCATTAAATAGTCCCTCGAATACCATTCTTAGTCAAAGTTAAGTAGATTATTTTTGCGGTGGTATCACTACTCATGTCCATTGCGTTTGGGATTAGGACTCGTGCTAGCGTACTCGTCCTAATAGTACCAAAGCGCAATGGACATTCGTGACACCACCGCAAAAATAGTCGACATAACTTTGACTACTCATGGTAATACAAGTGATTAATGAAGGATGTGATTATTAGAAAACAAGGTGCTTGTAAAGTCGCGATCGCAGCATTTTACAGGCACCTAGCCTGTAAAGACTCTCTTACCGGTCAGTTCAGACGATAGTAAAACTTTACTCAGTTCAGACGATAGTAAAACTTTACAGGCACCTGGCCTGTAAAGACTCATTTACCGAGTCAACTATTTTCTGGCTCATATCTTTACTTAATTTCGGCGGTCTTTGATTAATCGAATTATGACAGTCTTCTACACTCACTGATGCTCTTGCTCCAGTCATCACCACTTTAGTAACAATATCTCGCTTATTTTAAGAATTTTCTAACCAACCATTATTCGTAGAGAAATCTGTATACCCAACTTTATAAAAAAGTTTTTTATTTAATTACGGGATCATTTACCGGCAATTATGTTTTTTACTGTGTAACACCATTTGATTATGACTTTATACAGTCATCGTATTTACATTAGCGAACTGATTCTGATTTACAAATTGTTGAAATAGTACTACGTAATGCTATATTTAGTGCTAGGATTCACTATTTATAACGTCTTTAACTACGTGGTCTATTCTCTATTACGACCTACTTCTGGATCAAATTTAGTATTTTATTGTCAGTGAAAGGTATCTGGTGATGTATTTACCGTCAGCGATTTTATAAACACATTCCACTTAAGGGGAGAAATGTATTTTTCTTGCAACTCCCAAAAGCATTATTCCAGTAACGGAAAATTCCATTCAGAAAGTTCGACTTAAAGAATGTTGAGCTTGTTGCTTCACTCACACTTAAAGCAAAATAACTGAGTAAATTATCAAACGTATACAAATACAGAATTGTAGAAACAACTACAATATATGCTCACGCGACTGCCGATGAAGTGGTCTAATTTCGCAAACCCTTTATACATTGCTACCCTTCGAAGCTCTCTTGCGTGGTTTCCCACACAAGGAGCAGTCCCGGATCGTTCTTCCCAGTTTAAAGCTAAAATAAGGCACGAGTAATTTTTATTTCATGAATCTAACCTGTTGTGCGCTCAGGCGACCGGCCCGAGTTCGAATCCTGGCGGACTCTAGAAGGATTTTAAATATCGTACGCTCCCCGGTCACCACGCTAACACCTGTGCTAGTTATTAACCCCTAAACAAGGGAACTCTTCCTCAGTTTCGACGGGCAAGGGTAGCCATCTACCCGACCTAAGGGTAAAGAGGGTTCATAGAACCACTTTCTGGTTAAAACAGGCCCCTGGCGTATAATAAGAGGAAGAAAAATATAAACTGTCGGATAATCGCCTGCTTGCTTTAACGGACGTATTGGGGTCGGATCGAAGCTACTCAGCGTATCAACAGTTCATTGGCTGCAGTGGGCGAAGAGGGATGAAGGACGTAAGTTCAAAGATAAGCTGTTTAGCATTGACCGTGACTGTGATAACGCATATCTCGAGATACCGATTTCGATGCGTACAAGTTTGGCACATAGGGTGACGCAGCGTCCTGCGATTTCATTCGTACGCAAGGTCGCAAGCATGAGCGTGCAATTTGCACATGTATTTGCATTAATTAATAGTTCTCATATTATTATATTAATTATTACTTGGTTTAATAATTATTATACCTTCTATTAATCAAGCAGTTGTTGAAGTGCGTTACGCATCCGGCATCCTCCTCCGTGAATAAAATTAACAATTATTTAAATAAGCATTTTTCGCCATAATCGCTCGAAGAAATGCTTGAAATAAAGCAGTTAGGTAGACCTAGCAATAAATTCCTATTATTATAGTATTCGTATTATTTACTCATTTCATGCGAAGATAAACTTAATTCTCAAACAGTTGAAAATGCAATTTCTTTTGCCGAATTGTACATTTAAACGAAAAATGAAAGAGAATCTGTTTTTGTCTATGAGGGGGTGGAAAATACATTTTACATTCAGCAAGCCCTACCGTGAAAATTCTCCACCAGCCGCCACTAGTCGTTGCTACAAATGATATTTTAATGAAAAGTCATGTGGTAATGCAATTGCTACTCTCTTCAAAATAGAGAAACAATCGGGTTATAATAAACGTCCTGAAAAGTTTTTTTTTTTCTATTACCTACTTTGAAACCTGCAACTTTATCTATGAAAATCTCCATGGTATAGTAACATTTTAATAATGAGAATGGATCAAGTTTTACTTTAGTCATTAATGAATAAAACATTTTATAATCCATAGCAACTACCGTAGTAACTAGTACAAGAACCGGTAATATGATTATTTATTCAATTTTAAAACTTATTTATGTAACTAAATGTAGGTATTCGAAGAAATGTTATATGTCACACGTGAATAAAGTGATTTTATCCATGTGGGAAAACGATCTCAATCGGGTTTGCCTCGTGGGCTAATATTTTCGCCTTATGGAAAAATTAACTCTTTATTCACTTCTACCATACATAACCATTTAATTCATCCATTCATAATCTATAGCCTCTTTTACCTTTCGGTGTCGAGGACCATTCATACCTCGCGGGAAGTGCAACGGAGGTAATGCGCCGCATGCGACTTACACTACGCTCGCCCGCATGCAAACATACCACACACACAACAACTTACATCTAACTTAACTAATGAGTTCAAATCCACTGCCGCTCCGAGAAAATTCTCGGCTACGGCCAGATTTGAACCCATGTCCACCTGGTTGCTAAGCATACAACACGCCCACTTAACCACCGAGGTGGCCTTATAACCATTTAATACCACAATATTTCATTGAAGTTGACGTTTACTTACAAAAAGCATATGTTGCTAAGCAACACTTTTAGTTTCTAGGATTAAAAGTAACAATCAAATCCTCATGAAAACGACAAGACCACATTGCACGTTAAAATAAATGCACTGTATTACTGTATTACCTTAAAATAATAAAAGAACATTTGTAAAATGTAAGCCTTTTTAGCGTCTGGGCCAGACTGTCATATGTGTAGACAATCTCTATTAATTACAATTGACAATCTTCATTTTCGGTGTGCCCCTCTAGTTGAAAGTGTCGACCTTGTGAGTTAATTGTGAGCATCACTGATGCACATTATCACTGAATCGCATTATTAAAATAATACATCGTTTGCTGGTTGCTGGTTGCATTCAACCAATGGTTTGCTAACATAAAAATTAAACGGAAGTGACATTGCATTTTAAAGGGTAGTGGATATTACTTGGGGAGGAAGTCTTAAAATACTCATACTGTATTGTTGAACAAATATGAACTTAACAAATTCATTTGATCTTTTTAAGAGACACGCGCATGACGTTTTTTGAAGTTCAAATATATTTTTATAGAATTGCTTAAGCAGAGGCAAAAACTGGTGAATGTAAATAAAATGGGAAGCTATAAAGTGAACTTACTGGCAAATTTAAAAGGTAACAACTCCTGTCGGGAGTGTTTTAATGATGTTTTACATGAAACTCGAAATGAATCTTCCAGGGATTCTTAGAGAACTAGAACGTTATTACAATGAAAAAGGCTGCTCGCATTATAATTAACAAATACTTGAAATAGTTCACTGTCGCTTTTTCGTGATTATGTGCCATCTAACTAGTGATAAAACAATTACCTTTGTTCCTCCAGTTTGCTGTTTAATATCTCTACAGCATATGACTTATCGTTTACACCTAGACTAAATTCAAACATGACACACAATGCATTATTGATGAATCGCAGAATAGAATGTTTACTTTGTTGGCCTCAAAGTTACTTATACTCGTTCATTTTCAATTTATTCGCACCTTCTTATTTCTTATAATCAGTTTTGTACGTTATTTATATTTAGATCTTCGTACAGCTTGTCAAACTGTTATGTAGGTCGCGCTCCTCAAGACGCCAGCTGGGGATCAAAGAAAGGAGGAGGAGAAGAAGAAGAAGCGCAGGTAATACAATAATGTATTGCAATGGTTCTGTGCTTTGTTAGCTATTTTTAAATGAATAATTATTACATTCAAATGTAGGGGCAACTGGCCTCACTGAAATTGGTTAGGTCAATAATAATAAATTTTGTAACGGAGCAATTCGTGCCACATGTATACAGACATTTCATATCTTTTTCTCATTGACTGCTAGTAATAAGCTTAACCGTATTCTTTATATGTCTCAGTATGTATTAAGTTAGCACGCACTATAAGTGTCTCGCGAGTGCGGTAATGAATATGCAAGACAGCTAATTCCAGCTAGCGGTGTTAAAAATAGAACGAAGCCAGCGGGTGCGTGAATGACCGCGGGCAGTGTTGCCAACAACTCCGAAAAGTCGCTAAATCTAGGGTATTTAACAAGTGGTTTAGCTAAAAAAAAATAGGAATTTGCGATTAGCGACTTTTCTAGCGTTTTTGAGAAATTTTAGTTTGAAATTCTAGGGTATTATTCGCAATTTAAAAAAAATATGTAAACATTTATTAATTTCAATATTTTTAAAGCTACACATACATTTATCCTCAACAATTTTCATATACGAAAAAATTTAAAAATATTTGCAAATTTGTTATACTGATATGATTAACGCCTGAAATTATATTATGTTTACCTGACATTTATTTGTATTTTGTACGTGACCAGACGGTCATATTTGCGCTCATGACCCCGGAGATTTGAAATTTAAAACTGAAGGAGCTTTATCTTTACTCTGTGCAACGTTTGCACATTGCACAATTTGTCATTGTCAATTGTAATCACGTGGTACGAAGAATTAGAACGTTAAATTGTTTTTTCCTTAAATAAATAGGTAAGTTTTTATTTTTATATGCATAAGTAGTTTACGTATTTCTTTATTCTGTGAAAAAAAAAATGCTTGATTTTCTAATGTGCGTATTTCGTATTTGGCGACTTTTGATCTGAAAATGGAGACTTTTAGTACCAATTTAGCGAATACAACTTGCGAAGAGTTGGCAACACTGACCGCGGGAACGAGGAGTGGCAAATGAGTAACGCGACGAAAGCGTTGTGTCCGAAACCCCGGGGATGCGACACTTGTTTTAAAAGTGCATTATAAAGTGCACAGAATAGAGAGTTGTTGGCCTGCATTATTCGCCGCCGACACAAAAAAGTTCCTGAGTTGGATCAAAGACTACGAAGGCATCAAACCAACTGGGCAGCTTCACCAAAGGTTTGCTGCATCTCCCGTAACGCCACCGCGACATCGCTCGTGTCCAGGCTCGGTGACACTTGGGAGCAACCGAATGCAAGGTTAGTTGCTAGTTAAAACTGCAATACGAAGTAAGGAAGCGATTGCAACATTTTTGGAAATTGTTTCAATGAACAATTGCGACTTCATGGGTAAATGTTTTCGTGCCCGGGAACCGGGAATTACCCGCAACCAGTACGCATTACGTCATTTGCTGACACAGCGGGTCGCTTGATTTGAACGTGACAAAGGAGCGGTCATAGTATATAGTATAGCGCTTCCAGCCATAAGCGCACTTAAAGAATGGACAGAATCGCCGTTAGTGTATTTGTGCGCGAAATTTAAATATATTTGGCACTATCTGTGTTTGACTTTGCATGGACAGCTGAACATTAACGCACTATTTAAGGTGCTTTCATGCATGCAGCCTACAACCTTTTTATTGTGAATTTTTACATTTAGTTTTATGTAATAACGCGAATAGAAACTGCGTTCATTCTTGTTGTTTTATGCACATGTATTCTCTTGTATGTGCGTTTTTCTTACAGATTATATATATTTTTATGTAAACTGTTGGGTTTTTATTGCTGTCAGTGTTTGCATGCATAATTTCAGCATTCCAGTTGACAAAGAGGAAATCCAGAACAATATTAGCTTCCCCTTAGCCGCACTGACGATTTTAATAGAGTTTTATGTCTCTACGACTGTTTAAGCTAGCGAACCCAGGGCAATATAAATTAATAGTACAGTATAGGTATAGGGCTAAGTAAAAGTACTGTTACAATTTTCATTAACGGGATGTTCTTTAGGTAATAATTAATAAATAAAACTAACAGTGGAAACCGTAATGGGACTAAAATGGCACTGTTTTATTTTCTATGGAAAGTGACACTGAACCACTTTACTTATTGTATTCTCATATGGGTACAGAGCTCTATGAAGCAGCAATGCATGTAGAAACAGCTTAATGGCCTGCAATTGAAGAACGTAAATAAGGTAAGTGGGTAATTTTCCATGAGAGAAAATGCACAATAATTTGAAACGTTAACATGAATTAGATGAACTATGAATTTGTAGCGGAGAACTTCTTAATAGCAGAGAACTTTTAAATAGCCGAGAACGTTTGAAAAGGGTTAGACTAATATTGTATATGGAAGAATGGATTGAAATGCTTCTGAAAGACAAGATTTATTATAAATAAATGAAACCATGTAATGCCTAATTAATAATTATCTGAAATAAGCGGAGAAGTAATAATCACGAGAGCCGTTGAGTTGAAACTTTGAGTGAACTGCTAACGTACACTTTATATTAAAAAAATCTACATACCCGACATTAAGTTTGAACGGAAAAAGTCGTTATAAATATGCGTCTCCGGCAAATTCCTCGAATGCAATTGCTCGAAATCAATTGCTCGAAAATAAAATTGCTCGAATCCAACTTTTCTCGAAATACAAGTTCCTCGAACCGCAATTTCTCGAAAATGTTTTGCTCGAATTTATGTGATCTTAAATAATGCGTCAATACTAAAATCTTCAAAATCTTTTGTAGTAAGTGGTCAAAGACAGTATTATGTTCTTGTAACAGGAAAGTGATTATCATTGGAATGTAATTACGGGTATTCATAATCAGGATAATGGGTTTGTTGTTATTACAAATAATGTTAAATAGGTTTTTCTTGGGACACGAAAGTGATTATCATCTGAATGTAATACATACCTATACTTATTTTTTATTAATAAAGGTTATAATTTTCAATTTGTGTTTTTTTTTATATTTGATATTAACTGATTCGAGTTAAGGCTATTTCACAACTTTATTTTTTTCGAGCAACAGATAATCGAGAAATTGCCGTTCAAGAAACTTGCAATTCGAGAAAAGTCACATTCGAACAATTGACTTTCGAGCAACTGATTTCGAGCAATTCGTTTTCGAGCAATTGCATTCGAGCAATTTACCTAGAACCATAAATATAGAACAATTATAAATGCATGTCCCAACCCGAGTAAAGAGTGTCATGGTTTAAAAATTATTCACCGGGATAGTTTAAAAATGTACTTAACACATCATAGTTGGCGCACAGGGCCATTTAATAAAATAATGAAACACATAACCATTACTATTCTAGGTTAAGTCAATAATAATTTTCATTGCTTGCTTGCTTGACGCCACTTTGAGAGCGAACCCGTGGGCCGAATTGGCTGATTTTGGTGTCAATCGACTCAGGGCGACGCAAGTAAGCCAGTAGTAGGGTTTTCAAATTTTTATAAGTGACTTTTTTATGTGGATTTTTTTGTTGATAGCTAACCTCAAAATTAACTCGACACACAAAATGGATCACTCTTGTACAAATTACATTAAATAAATTATTTCGCGCCCAATTTGGGTGCAGAACGCTAGTTGTTAATAATCTTACTGTGATGTTCCTGGTTAATGTTTAGATATGGTTTTATAGAGACGGCTTTATTATGACCTGTAATTTTTACAAATTCTTGGTCTTGAGCTCCAATTTTAGCCAACTGACTGACTGCAGTGGACCTATTGGAATGGTTGGTAATTTTTGTTCCTTTTATATCCAAGTCAGCAGAAGATTTTGTCCATCCGTTAACGCCATTTTATCATACCAGTGATCATTTTTGGTCTTGCAGTACCGATTTGGTTGTAAAAATAGTTTTTCTGTCTTAATATTTGTGCCCCGTTTTGATACTAGTTTAGAAAAGGCATTCATGCATTGACTTCCTTGTTTTCAACTAACCATTTACTGCTAGTGCAGAGCCTCCCTGGCAGGTTTTACTCAAGACTGGGTAGGGTATATTCTACACGATTCGTTAGAGAACCATCATTGTGTCTTTCTATCTGAAAAAATTCTATTAAACAAGTAATGGCCTCATCGCCTCTTCAAGCCAATTCCACTGCAGCAATACGATAATAAACTTCCTTTGAAGCCCTTCAGGGGTATTTTCATTCCAGAAATTTATAATTTTGTTTATATCAGACGAGCTTAATGGCACTGAGCTCATTTTCCGTTTAGTTGGATCTGATTATAGCTTTTTGTGTTCACGTCGTACTTTTTGAAATACTACGCTTTTGAATGGGCCTTTAATGATTTTGTATTCATTATAGTGCCTTTCTCGTAACAACTTGCCAGTTATATTCCATATCGTCTTGACTGTAGCCCCCTTAAACTCGGTATCATCTCTTTTTCTCATATTTACCGCCCATTCTTTTAGTATCATCGCCAAATCATTTCTGGTACGGGTTCCATTTCGTTCAAATTTTCGGTCACCACAAAAATTCATGAAGATTCTTCATGTATACTTTTTACTACATACAGTACTATTTTGTGGGGTATTTTCTTTTATCATCTTGTTTATTGAATGGTTATTTTCACAAAAATGTTCTTTAAATTATGAAACTGTCAAGTTAAATCTTTCATCAAAATATTTAATTCTGAGCTGTTAAAAACTTGACGTAACGTAGCAACCCCAACTGACCGCTGTAGACAAAATGATAACAACGCGAGTCCGAAGGACGAGCGTGATTACCTAAATAAACAAAAATTCGAGTGGAAACAGAAATGATTTGATAAGCAAGAAGACACGAGTTGCATTCGGCTAGATTATATCACGAGTCAATAAATAACGTTTGAACAATTTATTTTTAACTATTAAAAGTACAATTAGTGTGGTTGCTATGACGATTGTACTTGCAGCAAATAACGCGATGTTTGTGAAGGTATTTGGCTATCAGTTATTAGTCAAGAAGGTATATGATTATCACCGTTGCTATGTACATTAGCAAAAGTTAGTGCATGCGTAACTATGAATTTTTACCATTTTTAATTGGTTGATGTTATAGGCCTATAGGGAGTGGTATAATCAGTTATAATATCACAAGAGTATCGAAAATAATCGATTATTTTACGAGTTAGGAGTGAAAAATAATCATTATTTTTGGTTGCTCGAGTGGTATTCGTTACGATCATATAATGAATAGACCGATAATAATAAATTATTATACTTATCATTTATTTTGTATTAATATTGAACGTGCAATTATTGTAAGTAATATTTGAAACATTATTAACTTTAGGTATGGCTTGAGAGACTCACTTGAAGAATGACCAGTAATTTCAATAACTTGATGTAAGTTGGCTCCAGATTTTATCAAATTGCTTACAGCGGAAGAACGATTTGAGTGATTTGTTATTTTTATCTTCTTGATATCAATCCCAATATTCTGTGCGCCTAGACGTGTCCACTTACTGAGTTGGTTAATACCTATTAGACAATTTTTGTACCAAATTCCTGTCTTCTTCCAATCTGGATTTGGAGTTAAGAACAATCGATTCGTTTTGATATTTGATGTTCTTTTGCTTAAAATCTTCTGTCGTAGAGGCACTGGACACTTGTCTTGACATTTTTTTGTTCGATGTTAGCCATATGCAGCGGTATGTTTTTCTCCGCTCTGTGTTTTGGAGAATATGGTGTTGTATTCAACCCTGTAAGTTCACTATAAATGTCGACTTTGTTCTTGAAAAATGTTACTAGGCGAAAGGTTGCTTCGTTGCACGCCACGCGAGCTCGACTACAGAAATCTGGTAGAACTTTTTTTGTAAGCCGTCCGGTGAGTTTTCGTCATAGTTTTCCACAATTTTGCTGATCTCTTCAGTTGTCAGAGCTGCAGAACTGGATTTTCTTTTCTTTGGAAGCGTTTGTAGCTCTCTTCTTTTGGCAGCACTTGCTTTTCTGACATCCTCGAAAACTATGCTTTTGAATGGGTCTATTTTCCGATTAAAATCTTCAAAGTACTTTTTCTGGAGAAGTTTTGCGGAAATATTCCAAATCTTCTTCACAACTCCCTCCTTATAATTGGTGCCGTTAGCTCGCTTCATGTTGAAAGACCAGTCTTTGAGAATACCTGCCTAGTGTTCGTCCGAAGTCTGCGCAAGAAATTCGTATTTTCGCTCTTCACAAAATGCCAAAAACTGCTTCCAAATGCATTTGTGCGGTTTCAACGTGTTTGCAGGCGTTAAAGATTCAACTGCTTCGCTTATTTCTTAACCTGAAGCTTTTGCGAAGCGATTCATTGCGATTAAAATTGAGGTTTGTTAAGAAATACAAAATTTGGTTGCCATGACAGTTATTACATCATGGCTATAGATTTAAATTATTATCCATTATTTTTGCTTTGTTGGACCCACCGGAAAACCGAAGTGATTAAACCACGTCTTCAAGAGTATATCCGTTTATCTATACCTGGTAACTAAGTAAAATTCTCAATTACTATTGGCCAAATTTATGATGAGTTATATAATCAGTTGAACAACACTAATTTATGAAACATTAGCTTTTGAGCCCAACACATAGGTGGCGTTATTCTTGTTAATATATTTTTTGTATCTTAAAATTCAAATTATATAAAAGGTTTCAGAAGAAAATATCTTTAATAAAGAAAGTGCACCTCAAGAAAAACAATTTTTGCTATGTCAGATAAAAGTTGAAGAGCGCTGAAAATGATGTAAAAAAAAAGTAAAAATGCCTTGGTGTTTCTAGCAATCCTGAAACAGTAAGAGCAAACATTTAGTAATGAAAATTACAGTAAATAACCATTGTAATTGTGGGATTTGAACCGCTCCCAGGCGAAACCCGATTGCTAGCCAAACGCTTTACGCGCCCTGGTAAATTGTAAAATGTACAGTGACGCCTATAACTGGCCTAACGGCTGTTGGCTGAGTACCAGAAAAATAAAAAATAAAATAAAAATAAATTCCGCTACTTGATGTACTTGCTTATGTTTGCATTATAAAGGACACGGTGACGACAACAAGACCGATGACGGACAAACTGCGCCCAATCGTTGAAGATGAAGATGACGGACGCAGACACAACACGCATTTATATATAAGAACTTAAATTTACCGTCGAAATACTATTACTTCACTATACCTACGTTAAAAACGACTGCAGCTCTGGCCAAGTCCCTTCAATATTTGTTTTTGTGCACTGTAGTTAAATTGCATAAACTAAATATAAAAAATACGTACAATTAACTTCCAGCTTTTAATTATTCTTCATTCTATAGCCCACACAAAACTACTGACACTTATTGCTGGACCGTGTAGAATATATAGTTATATAAAATTATTATTTTTTTCAGAAAAATCTATAGACGATGTGTATGTTCATAATTTTAACACGTATATAAGTTATACTATGTACTTTTCTAACGTCATGGATAGACGTTAATAGAACTTATGTGGGGATATTAAATAGTGTCATATTAAAAGTACAATAAAAATATCCTGATTGATTGGTCAATTTAGATGTTCTAATATGAAAAGTAGAGTGATGTGGACAGTTCTGGAACCTCTCCTCACCACTTAGTCTTGATTTCAAGGCCAGCAGGACATCTCATCCGCCGCTTAGCCTTGATTTCAAGGTCTGGACAAGCCCCACCATCTAGCCTTTAGTACAAAGTCAGTGTGAGGATAATCCACAAAAAAGGGTTTGTAGTAGCGAACGCCACACAAAACAAATAAAGTAATTTTGTTAGGTCTGGGATTCGAAACCACACTTCATAAATGATACCCAACCTTAACTCGAACGCCCTAGACCACTCGGCCGATCTGACGGTTCAATAAGTTGAATAAAAGAGATACATATGTTAAGAAATACATCACACACATACACAATACAAAGAATATAAAACAGTTCTTAGAACAACTGTAGAAATATAACAGGAATTGTCTGCGGATTCAAGCGGCTTCTTCAATACAGCAGCCTTATTCTTCAGAAAAATTGTTTGCCAAATAGCGTCTACTGCATATGTAGGAAAATGTAATTCTACCTGAGTTCGCCTTCGACCTCGCACTCATTTCGAATTTGAATTATTTAGTCGGTTTGTCGTACTACATGTCTAAATGTTGGAATACATCTGCTTCAAAATATACATATTTAATCACTACTTTTAAACCCAAGTTTCGTGTATTCATTTATAGTTTCAAACTGAAAGCAAATCGCCATCGAAGAAATTTATGTAGATTATTTCTAGGGTATTTTTCAACCGACATACAGTGCTACTGAGCATACAAAGTTCCTATATTGTAAAGTATATGTAAGAAACAAATTGCAAATATAACTTCTTTGCATTTAAAACAGGTTGATTTGTTGTTATTAATTATACTTTCACATTTACATTGTTTATTGGAAAACCTATTAGTATCACGCAACTTGTACGACAGTTACTGAAATTTGTACAAGTAACGAGCCACCACTGGTGATACCACATTCGAATAGGAACACAATGTCAGAATGCCTTATCATCGCCTCCGCCACCAAAGCGTCTGAGGAAGATTATGTGTAATTGTCCAAGTCGGTGAATGATTTGAATTTGAACTCAAAGATTAATCCGACTTATGGATGTGCCGTCATTGCGTTGTCAGACTCGCATTTGTGGTGCTCGAAGATTAGGAAGGGCCTTATAAGCGCCCTCTCATTAACGAAATTCTGATAATTAATCTGCCTGATGAAGTTGCCCCTTCCACCGCCCAAATTGCCGACAAATTTATTTAAACCCCCCAGATTAAAAAGGCGAGGGCGAAGGTCGTTCAGACGCTGAGAAAATTATGCACCTTGTTCAACTTCACCAAAATTACTATGTCGCAAGCACTAAAAGAATGTGTAGCGCCGTTCGCCCGTGATGATGCTTAGCGAACATGGCGAAATAAAACGGCCGCCGCCAATTCCTGCCGAATTTTTGCAAATATCGCTCGGGATTTACATAGATGTTGCTGCGTCAACACATCGGAGTTCACAATTAATGCCGATCTCATCACAAGCGGGTTCGCGTAAATTGCACCAGTATATGGTAATTTGTGCACAATTAGCGGTCCCTTTTCTCGCCTGGGAATTGCTAGAACATCGTTCCGTTGTGCTCTCGGTTCCCGGCTGCAGAATCGTATCAAGGAGTTTGCTAAAGTGGATCCTGCATTTTGGGCCGCGTCGTTTTAAACTTCCCTTGTTACCGCAAAATATGGCTTTATTAAATACGTAGAAAATCGTAGAATTTGCGATTATGCCCTGTGCGGCTGAAGTTTCCCAACTTCCGCACATTTTTCACTACAGAACTTGCACCGAAATTACTTTCAAATAAGATGGTGGTTATATTATTTGCCAGCAGACTTTAAAATAATAGGGCGGGTTAGTAACCACTTGTTGCCAAATAGATAACCTACTTTACATATTATTACGTTAAGACTACGTTTGCAGTTTGTAAAAATCGTTGATATACTTGAAATGTGTGTGCTGTGAATTTTGTTAATAAATTTACGCATAGTTTAGATCACACCTCTTTTAACATTACAAGAATAACTTGGAGTATTATGTAAGCAATTAAATTCCAATTATTACAAGATAATCAACTTAAAGTGATTCAAAGAATGTTTTATTACCAGGGGCGCGCCGCCCCAGTGTGCGGTGTGTGCACCGCACACGGGCAACAGTCCGTTTAGGGGCAACACGAAGGGAATTCGATATGTTTTATTCTTCTATTACTGAGTCTCCCTATCTAATAAAAATTATCAAAGAGTGAAAAATAAAATGTCATGCCTACCGAGTTGATTATGTAAACCGATCCGTCTATCTTGATAAACGCGATCGCACACCCGAAAACTTTGTAAATAAATATTAAGCACGTGCGAATCTTTAAAACGATTATTTATTACTGTTTTGGCTGCAGCAATTCGATTTATGTTTAGTTCTATTTCTCTTAGGGAGAAAATAACATTTTCGGGTTCATTGTCATTTCCGCATTCAAGTGATAAAGTGTGCAAGTTGTGTTGAGTGTTGCAATAGAAGTAGTACGGAGACAAAAGCGAAAAATGTAAGTAATCAAATAATTTTCAATTTTTAAATTCTTTTTATTCGGGGCTGAAATTCGTTTTGAATTTTTTCTCATTTCTTTACTTTGTTATGCTTTCAGACATTTAATTACTGCAGCTGAACAATGCCGATAAAACAGAATCTGGTTATCAACATAGAAAAAAGCAACTAGAAAAACGGAAAAATGTAGAAAAATAAGCTGGGGCATTAGAAAAATATTTGAAATTACAACACCCGCAACCATCTACATCTACTAGTAAAGCCGAGCAAGAGTCCCCTGAAGACATCGAAGAAAAAACTGAGCAAGAATTAGGAGATGGCCAGGAGGAAATGCATCAGCATGTAACAGCCCCTTTCCCACCCGAACTTGCCGAAGATATAATAAGTGATGATCCTGGTATGTGGCCAGATAATTTATCAAATAACTCTATTCAAATCTTGGTACAAAATCAACCTAAGCAAGTAAAAAACGTAACTATCCTGCCGATGAGAAGGGACTCAAATTTTCTGACGTATATTATTATAGGACATTGCCAAATGGCGAGAAATGCGAAAGAAATTGGTTATTGTACTCGGTATTGAAAAATTAAGTTTTTTGTTTTTGTTGTAAATTATTTACAGAGAGCATAAGCCATACTTTAGTCACTGAAGGTTCAGCTGACTGGCAACATTTATCGTTGATATTATACAGGCAGGAAAAAAGTTCAATACACATTAAAAATTGCAACAAATGGATACAACTAGCAAAAGCATTTAAGACCCAAACAACTATAGACAAAATTCAACAAGAAGTTTATAACATTGCAAAAAAAACATTGGTATGACGTGATAGAACGAATTATATACTTCATACAATTTTTGGCTCGTCAAAATCTCGCGTTTCGTGGAAAATCAAATTAATTTTTTGATGCCAATAACGGGAATTTTTTAAAACTTGTTGAAATGGTGTCTAAATTTGATGCTACTATGTCAGCCCATGTAAGACGAATTCAAACTTCAAAAAGTTTGAAATATATGCCTACTTATCTGGGCGACAAAATTCAGAACGAAATCCTAAATTTATTGTCAAATGAAATAAAAGAATCTATTTTGAGAATGGTACAAGAGTCAAATTATTTCAGTTTAATATTAGACTGCACACCCCATACTAGTCACACGGAACAATTAACGATAATCATTCGTTTCGTAAAACTAAACACCACATCTAGAAAGGTAGAAGTCCATGAACATTTCTTAGGTTTTTGCCCGATTACAAATGTTGATTTGATTGTAATAGACACGGGTTTAAGTTCCTTAAATAATAGATTTGACCTAATAAAAGAACACAGTAGCTTGTTTAATTTTCTTTATAACGTGCACGGTTTAAAAGAAGTTGAAGATGAAGCCATTTTAAATAACTGCAAAGACCTACAACTAAAACTGTCTGACAGTAGTAGAAATGAAACGGACATTGATGCCCTAGAACTTTACCAAGAAATAAATGTTTTGAAGTATATGCTAAGACCTAGTATGAGAGTATGACTGCTTTTAACGTACTGGAATATATTTTAGAAAACAGTTTATTCACTACGTTTCCTAACACTGTGATTGCGCTAAGAATTTTCAAAACTCAAAATTATAAAAAATTATTTGAGAACCACCATGACCCAAACTAGACTGGTCAATATGGCTACAATTTCAATAGAACATGAACATGCCGAGCAACTACAACTTCATGAATTTATAAAAAAGTTTTCGGAAATAATTACCAGGCGCGTTGAGTTCTTGTAAATACTTAGATTTATTCTAATCATATGTTTGTGCTTATATTTACTGTTATTTTGTTAAAAGTTCAGCCATTTTATTTATGTATTAAACTTCTTAAGGTTTGTTATAAACTTTTTTTTTTGTATTTTATTTTATATTTTTATTCTGTATTTTAATATAGGACATTTCTTTGTGAGTTTGAAGTTTTTTTTACTTTTGAAAGTACTACTAGAGTTAGGGGCAACAAAAAATATCCGCACACAGGCAATCAAAATATGCGGCGCGGCCCTGTTTATTACCTACGTTATATTACAATATTATCTTGCAGACACTAAATTATCATTTACTAATGTTGACATTTATATATGTTATTCGATTGATATTTGTTAAACATATGTGTACACTTCAAATATACAAAATACAAAAGCTGCTAGAATCACATCGAATAGTACAAAACTATAGAACGGACTGGGAGTATCTTTCTCTTATGTTTTTGCTTCTAATTTTCTGTGTAGTTTGAAGTAAAACGTATTTTTAAATTATTTAATTACATTGTGTATTTACAATCAAGGGTATTATGTATATTTATAGGGTATCCGGAAATGGCGTGTACAGCGGAAAATCATAAGTTTTTTGGCCCAAAATATGATGAATTAACTCAACTTACCTACATACAAAGTCACTTACTATGTTTTAAAAATGATTAACTTAAAAAAAATCAATTAAGTTGAAAAATCGTTGGTAGATTTTATACATTTTTTGGTCATGCGTTTGTATCAGTAAACTACAGCTTTTTGTGAAATAAACTCTACTTTCGAAAATTACAGGCTGTTTAAAAACTTTGTCACAATAAATTATACATCCATATTTTTTTAACCCTCTCTATAATCACTACCAATTTTTTTCTGGTTAGTCATTTTAATTCAGAAGCCTCTTACAAAATTTTAGTTGGGTAAACAGTTTAGCCACAAAAAATATTTTCTAAATTCCTACAAGCCTAAATCAGTAATTGTAACTTTACAGTGATAAAGTTTTTATTAAAAGTTGGCTAGGACTAATTTGAAAAACTAAAAGAATTTCTTTAATTACATTTAATCTCAAGTAGGTTTAGAATTTCGTATTTTTCTTTTTATGGTTTATCTCATGGTTAGACGTCTTCGTGAGAATGGTAATTTAAAGCCACCAACTTTTAATTGTGGACGTCAGTCTACTACAAGAGCAGCAGATACGGAAGAACAAATTTTAGACAGAGTTGAGGAAGACTCAAAAGTAAGTACTATACACCTGGGGCTGGAATTAGTAGTTCCCAAATCAGTTCATGATATTTTAAAAGAACAACTTTTACATCCATACCATGTTAAAAAAATTCAAGACTTATTACCTATTAATCCAGACTCCCGCTTAACATATTGCAATTTCATTCAAAATCAGATAGCAAAAAATCCAAATTTCAATAGGAGAATTTTATTTATACTCTATTCACTATAGTCCCGGATTGTCAATGTCAAAATCCAATTAAAAACAATCCTTTATATCATGGTTAATACTTTTAAGTCGAGCTATGGGTAACTAGAAACGATTAATTGACCTACTAATGTCAAAACTATAAATTATAGGTTATATTTTGCACTGACTTAAGCAAAAATAAATAAAAGTTGCCAGGTAACAAAAACGCAAATTTTCAAAATTACGCTTTTGCGTTGTCCAACCTAGTAGTAACAAAAAAACCAATCGAAATTCAACAGTGCTACCATAAAACGTCATTTTTGACAATCCGGGACCATAGTGAATGGAGTATAGATAATGAACATGTTTACTGTGATGAAAATCCCCATGCAACAAAATTGACTTATTCCCAACATGGATTAAGTTAATATGTGGGCAGGAATTATTGACAATTTTCTAATAGGTCCAGTTATTATACCGGATGACTTAAATGGAAATAATTATTTAATTTTTTTGTAAGAAACGTTTCCCATTTTACTAGAGGATTTGCTCTTATTACTTCGACAGAATATGTGGTTTATGCACAATGGTGCTCCGCCACATTTTTCGTTATTAGTGCGTCAGTATTTAAATACGCTTTATAAAAATCGGGGGATAGGAAGAGGGAATGGTGCTCCTGTAAAATGGTCAGCAAGATCACCGGACCTAACACCGTGTGATTATTTTTTATGGGGTGCCATGAAAACAAAAATGTACTCTTCTATTGAAAGAGAAGAAGATTTAAATCTCAGAATTTTAAATGCTGCCAACGCCCTTAAGAATCCCGCTACATTACAAGGTGTACAGTTTAATCTTCGATGTAGACTTATACAAGGAAATGGTAGCCATTTTGAACATTTGTTGTAACAGTAGGTAGTTAATTGTTCATTACACATCCATTAGGTGAATAATTCATAGCCAACTTTTAATAAAAACTTCATTGGTGTTAAGTTATACTTACTGATTCGGGCTTGTAGGAATTTAGAAAATATTTTTTGTGGCTAAACCGTTTACCCAACTAAAATTTTGTAAGGGAGGAAATAGCTTCTGAATGAAAGTGACTATCCAGAAAAAAAATTGTAGTGATTATACATGGGGGTAAAAACATACGGATGGATAATTTATTGTGACAAAGTTTTTAAACACCCTGTAATTTTCGAAATTAGGGTTTATTCCACACAAATCTGAAGTTTACCGGTACAAAAGCATGGCCAAAAAATGAATAAAATCTATCAAAGATTTTTCGACTTATTTGAAAAAGTTTTGGAAAAGTTAATCATTTTTAAAGCCCTCTAGCGGCTAAACTAAACAACTTTGTATATAGGTAAGTTGAGTTAAATCATCATATTTTGGGCCTTGCGGTCTTCCGTTATACATGCTATGTCCGGACACCCTGTATACAGGGTGTTAATTAAGTACGTAGACAAACTTTAAGGGGTTCAGACAAACATGGGGCTTAAACGGCTTCGTTTCTAAAATACAGGGTGTTAAAGTTTAAACAATTTTTTTTTCAAAAATTTCGAAAATGGCTGGGGGTATTCTAATAAAACTTGGTGTAGGTTAGTATTTCATATAGGGCATTGTGCGGTCAAAATAAATGTAATTTATTTCTACCAGTGGCGTGCATCGAGGCCACCTCAGTTACCTTATTTTAGAAAAATCTGGTACGCCACTGTTTTTAGCCAAAAGTTTTGTAGCTATTGTAAGATTGTTTGTTATTAAATAATATGTTTTTAAAACTTCTTTAAGCAGTATTTTGAAAACGAAGCCGTTTAGATCCCATTAAAGTCCAATGAACGAAATTCCTGTTAAAAATTATTCCGTTTTTCTCGAAAAAGGTTTATTCTAACAAAAAAAATAAAAGATACCTCTTTTGTATAGTTTCAATGGATGAAGCTAAAAAACTTGCCGTAATGACTAAAAAACAGTGGCGTACCAGATTTTTCTAAAATAAGGTAACTGAGGTGGCCCCGATGCGCGCCACTGGTGGAAATAAGTTACATTTATTTTAACCGAACAATGTCACTTTATGAAATACTATCATACACCAAGTTTTATTAGAATACCGTTTTCCAGATTTTTTCAAAAGAATAGATTTTTGTTTAAACTTCAACACCCTGTATCTTGAAAACGAAGCCGTTTAGGTCCCATGTTTATATGAACTTTTTATCTTAGAATTGATCAAGGAATCACCACTTAAAGTTTGTCTACGTACTTAATTAACACCCTGTATATATTGCTATGATATAGGATTTCACACAAGCAATATTGCATTACAGCATTGGTGAAACATAAAAACAGTGCAGACAAAAAAAGATAATTTTGCAAGTAATATAAAGCACCTATGCCAGGGTCACATATGATAAAATATACACTAAAAGGAGGTTCCTTCCTCATAATATATGTATATTTTTGTCAAAATCATTCAAAAGCGCAGACAATGTTGAGCTGTGTTCACAGCATTTATATAACATCGAGGGACTATGGGTTAGTCTTTAGTTACAAATAAAGTTATACTTGGCAATTCAGTTATAATAAGCTGTATGTTTAATGAGTCAAAAATATGGAAGAGGGAACATGTGTGTTATAAATAGCAATAACTTAAATCAACTACGTTTCAGGTGTACGTGTAGGATATGTGTACGTCTAAGAAAATAGTGAACTAGACACACGTTTATGTTGTGTTCCGAGAGGTACGTTTAACGTTGTCGACTAGTGCAACAATCTCATGGTTGAGATTTGCTTCTGAAAACTGCGCAGCCTACTTTCAGAGCACAGAAGCGATGCCTACAGAGGAGCAGATCTTCAAGGTGGCCCACAGGAGATACTGAAATTGCAAGCAAGGGAATAAACGCCGTTAAAATTGCTAAATGCGAAAATTTACTTGTCGAAATGGCAAGACTTTGGATTATGTTGAATTTGGATTCCCAAGCTACACAAACAATACTGCAGAAGTAAAATGACCTAACAACTATTCTGGCATCAGATTGGACGAAAAAGGGGACCACGCTGCAGGACGGGCAAAAATCAGTTCGACGAGGTAAATATCTTCCTTTCTAGTAATCGGTTCACCAATTTGCGTTAAAATCGATAGCATCGATCACAACTTCGACGAATTCAACTCCATTTTGGGAAATCAGTGAACGGATTTCAAGGTCCGAGCATTGGCGTAGGTATTGTTAACAAAGGAGTCCAAAAGCACGAGCAGGTGGGAGTAATTGTATTGCAATTACGAGCCCACGATACATGTTTGTTTTTTGTTAAACCTACCTGATTTGACTCATTGAGGAGCAAAATTTTTGTTGTCATGTAAATTGCATTCGTTTAACCAGCCTCTATGACCCCGCGAGGATATTAAAATGTTATATGTGCGTTCAGCATTAATAACTTTGTATTTACCCTGACATTGTTTAAAAAGAGTACTATGTTTTAGTGTAAATGAATTTCATAAATTTGCTGTGGGCTCGCTATATTTAAAGCTTGCACGATTGAAAAATTAAACAATTTAAATAGTGGAATTAATATTTATGCACCGCATATGATGATTTAGCGCATTGTGGCTGTATTTTAATTATCAGCAAGGGTTTCATACCAATATATTAATTGAAAATCTGTAAACACATGAAAACATGAAAAAATCAAATACACATATGCCTGGGAACGATTCGTTTTGCTTATACCTTGAAGGTAATTCCTGGATGCTATTGTAAATATAAAAATCCGGTAATTCAATGAAATGCACTTTTTATTATTATTAAAGTTGCAAGATACGTTCAAAATATCCCTGGTGGACATGTAAGCAAATTCACTGCGTCTTCTGTTAGACAGCCAAACGAACACACTCCTGGAGTGTTGCGAATATAATAACTCGGAAAGGAACCACTTTCGGACACATTTGATGTTTATTTGAACTTTTTTTATGTTTTGATGTGTAGAACCCGTCACCAAATCTATGACACCTTCTTTTCAGCACCCTGTATACATTGTTAGGTTTGAAATTAGAAGTTTAGTTTTCGCGAATTTAAGGCAACGGCAGTTTGGTTTGGTACTGCAGGGTAGGTCACTTTTCTTTGTGGGATCAACATGTATCCATACTAACTTGGGTAGTTTGATTGGACACAGTAGGGTAGGTCACATTTTCTTGTAGGAAAAAATCTATCCACATTATGTTAAGGTTTGGATGGTAGCGATGTTGGAGATGGTTACTTTTGTCGGGAGTTGAATATCTATTCACAATTTCTTTGGGCTGATTAGATGCTTGTCTTTTCTCTCTTAGCTTTCTGGAGTTTCATATTTTCAGGGTGGAATTTGCTTCCTTTATTGTGATGTTTTTGAGTTTTTAATGCTCTTGTTTTGAGTATTGGCTGGACGATTTGGACTTGTGATTGTGTCTGGAGATTGAAATGGATGATGGTGCAGAGGTTGTTGTATGTACGTGGTTTACGCTAGTCTAGTAACAACGCGATTTTTTCATCCAGTAGTGAAGACTCGCTTGGTTCTTACGGGTAATGCAGCATTGTTAAATCATTCGCTCTGGTTTCTTTCCCTGTTACCTAAATTCGAATTTGTGTTTTTTACTTGTGTTTTCGGAATGATTTTAAGCTTTCTGCGTTGTTGCAAATTTTGACCATTATTGCGATGGTTGGGTATTCTACGCGCCTACTTCCATGTTCAGAAATTTGAGAAACGTGAGCGTATACTTTTGGCAACTTTCGATTTACAACTGCTATCTGTTTCTTGGTTGCTAATTCTTTGCTCTTCTTAACATATTTTATTTGTCCGAGTGCACCCAACACTGTAGAGAAAACCTCTACTACTGCATTGTCCTTTAACCTACTGGTAACTGTGGCTAACATTTGGTACAGCTCAGAGATATCTTTACTGTACTTCGTACGCATGTCTAATCGTAACAAGCCGAATGTACATTCTCCGCTGAAAATGAAACCGCATACAGAATGCGACAGGCTACTAGGACCATTGCAAAAGCAAGGAGAATATGCGTGTGGCCCTCGTGGTGTTTAACAAACGAGGTATATGGATTCTGGATTAAAAATGGAGGGTGAGTTACCTCACACGCACTTAGGCCGCATTAGGTGGGCCCATTGTGCTACCTCCCAGCAGCTCTCCAGGTTGGGTATCACTCAAGCCATCCAATCTTTTGAATGTACTTAAGGACGACCGCAACTGGAATGTTGCTAATTCTGGCCATATCGGGCCAGAAGTCCCCCAACATGGATCCTCTGACTCTTGCGAGAGCTGGACAGTGACACAGAACGTGTTCTGCTGTCTCGTCATCCTCGTTGCATCCGCGACAGTTTGGGCTGTCCACCAGTCTCATCCTGTGCATATGTTGGTTTAGAGTGCAGTGTCCAGATAGGATACCCACGACTAGTCGAAGGTTCCTTCGGGACAGTTGCAAGCAATATTTGGCTGTCTTTGGCGAGGGCGCTGTAATAGCAGCCCGTGCTTGACGACAGCTTTGCATGTTAACCCATCTTCGTATGAAGCTGTTTAAGGTTTCTTGATATAGCATAGAGCTTAATATTGTCAGGGATATGGGGATTACGGGTTCTGGCCCCCAGAGAGGTTGTCCGGAAGCCAGTCTCGCAGTCTCATCAGCCTCCTCATTGCCGTAGTTACCGTCATGTCCTTTCACCCATACAAGAGAAACAACATTATTTTTTGAGATATCTTCGAGAGCTTCACGGCACTGCAGTACCACACCTGAGGTAATTGTGCAACTGCCCAGGGCTAGTAGAGCGGCTCTACTGTCACTGAAGATACCCATACATTGATTCTCGATTTTCCTTTCAAGAATTGCTTTTGCACCATGCATTATTCCAATTACTTCCGCTTGAAAGACAGTGGCCATTTTGCCTAGTGGTATGCTTTGACGGAGGTTCAGATCGTCAGAGAAAACTCCGGCACCTGTTCCGTGCTTTGTTTTAGATCCATCAGTAAAGATGGATATATCTATATGCTGGGTAAACCCGGCATTTTCATAAACGTTAAATTGTCTATTGAAGGCATATTGCAGAGGGAGGTAGTCCACCATGGCGTCCAGAAGAGGGATCTTGTCGACGGCCTCATTCAGAATGCGGGTATGCCTGCCTCCCTTGCCTGCTGTGTGCCACAGCCCTTTGTAGCGCAGCCTCAAGGCGGCCCTTACGGCTACTTCCTCCACAAAAAGATCAAGTGGTGAAAGGCATAAGATTACCTCTAAAGCGGCTGTAGGGGTTGAGCGTATAGCACCTGTAGAACTAAGACAGGCAAGACGTTGCACATGTCCTAGTTTACTTGCTGCCGTAGCCTGTCTGACCCTGGGCCACCAGACAAGTGCTCCATAACATAGCATGGGCCTAATTACGGCAGTATACAGCCACAAGGTAATTCGGGGAGAGAGTCCCCAGGATTTACCTAAAGCGCGGCGACACTGCCAGAATGCCATGCATGCTTTTTCAGTTTTAACTTTTAAATGTTTCTCCCAATTCAGCTGTCTGTCAAAAATAACTCCCAAGTATTTGACATTGTCTGAAAAGCTGAGAGAAGTGTTGAATAGGAGAGGACTACGTAAAGGTCCCACCTTCCTTTTTTTTGTGAAAAGTACCATTTCTGTCTTCGAAGGATTGACAGAGAGTGACTGTTCATTACACCATGTTTCTGTTATTCGAAGAGCTGTCTGCATCAAGTTACAGAGCGTGCCCTCGAACTTGCCAGTAATGAGGATGACGATGTCATCCGCATATCCAGTAGTATAGAATCCAGCATCATTGAGTGTGCTTAGAAGGCTGTCTACCACTGTATTCCACAGTAGTGGAGACAGAACCCCCCCTTGCGGACAGCCCTTCGTCACAACACCTCTAATGGAGTTGCCTCCTATATTAAATTGTACTGCTTTCATCGTAAGCATGCGTTTTATCCACTCACAGAGAGTGGGTGCCACACCATGCCTGCGTAAGGCAGAGTTAATGCTCTCAAATGAAGCCTTGTCAAAGGCTCCTTCAATATCAATGAAGACTCCCAGAGTGGACATTTTATTGTCTAGCGATCTTTCAATGCGGTTCACTACAGCATGTAGCGCCGATTCAGTAGATCTCCCTGAGATATAAGCGTGTTGTTTCAGGTGCAATGGGTGTAAAGCCAGCATCCTTTCCCGTATTTCTCTGTCGCAAAGTCTCTCAAGCGTCTTTAGTAAGAAGGATGTGAGACTAATGGGACGATACGATTTGGCCTGGGTATAATCCGTACGCCCTGGTTTAGGTATAAAAACTACCTTCACTTCTCTCCAGCTCTCCGGTATATATCGAAAAGCGATACACGCCCGGTAGATGCGCACCAGGTGAACAAGCATCAGGTCCAGTCCCCACTGTAGTAGGGCTGGAAAGATACCGTCCACTCCTGGCGACTTGAAGGGGAGAAAGGAGTTTATAGCCCAGGTTACCTTGTCACCCCGTACGACCTGGTTTGCCACATTCCAATCCTCCTCTGAGGGAGGTGGAATGTTGGGTCGTGGCCATACATTGTCAGGGGTGACAATACAGCCTGGAAAATGTGTTTGAATTAGCACTTCCGCTGTCTCTTCGGGTTTGGTTGTAAAAGAACCATCCCCTCGCTTGAGACAGCCTGGCTGTTGGTTTGGATCCTTAGAAAGGATCTTCTTCAGCCGAGCCGCGGAGGCAGTGGTCTCTATGGAACTGCAAAACGTTTTCCAAGAGTCCCTCTGTCTCTGGCGGATTTCTTTTTTGTATAAACGTTTTTGGTCTTTATAGACCTCCCAGTCACTAGTAATTCTAGTTCTTTTTGCTTTGTTAAAGAGTTTGCCCAATGTTGATTTCATCCTATCGAGTTTTGGACACCACCAGGAGGTTGTGCGACTCGCTTTGGATATCTCCAGGGGGCATGACGATTCGTAAGATTGTAGGATCGAGTTCTGCAGGATATCCACACTGATTTGCAGGTCCTCTACCTGATCAATCTTTTCTGGGAAAACCGAATCCGCCAGATGAGCTTCCAGATCTGTCTTGTAAGATAGTCTGTCAGTCCGCCTAGGGTTTCGATATTGTTTTGGTTGAGCTATAGTTCCAGATAATTTGAAACAAAGCCATCTGTGGTCTGACATAGACACAACAGGTGATACCTGCCAGCCCACAATATTATTGGAAATATCTGAAGAGGCCAGAGTGATATCAATCACGGTCTGGCTACGCGTTGTGACAAAAGTTGGTTCACATCCACGGTTCAGTATTTCTAAGTTCGTACTTATTAGGTACTCAAGTAAAAACCTACCTCGGGTGTTAATGCCACTGCTACCCCACGAGACGTGGTGAGCATTTGCATCACAGCCAATAATTAAGTTTTTGTTGTTCCTCTCACAGTAGTTCACCAATTCGATCAACTCCGCGCTAGGTGGAGGGTCAATTGAGTCACTGGGGAGGTATACCGATGCGAAAATTACATCTTCCTTCCCTTCGTTTATACTACAGCTCATCTGTATCGCCGTAATATCACGCGTACAGAGGTGTGGCAAAGCAAAGGCTTGTAAATGCTTGGGACAGTAGATGCACGTCCTTGGTTTCTCATGGGTGCTATCTGTAAAAACAGTGCCATTACGGTTAATTAATCCACAGATCTTTGATTTTACAATCCAAGGCTCTTGTATTAATGCAACAGTGTCCTGCTGGCTGTCGAGCTGTCTGCGTAGAGTAACAGCAGCCTCTCGACAGTGTTGCAGGTTAATTTGTATAATGTTTAGTCCAGGTTGGGTGGACATGAGGTCGACAATAAATTATTCGACCTCGGTGTCCGACCCGGACCCTAGAAGCATACTCATCAGCTCCCTCTCCTCCTCAAGAGTATCCATGGGGGTGGGGGGTTGTGAAGCTTCTCTTTCGGATGGCTGCTGCGGTAGCAGCGGCTCTCCTACTGGCGGTGGAGGGGTATCCGAGGACGCACCCTGGTCTGCAACAACAAGGGGTTTAGGGGTATCCGTAGACGCACCCTGCCCTGGGGGGTTGGAGTCTGGAGGTGCATCTCCAGGCCTCTGAATTTTTAATTTTAAAGTTGTAAACTGATAGTGCAGTTTACTACCTTTACTTTTGACTGCTGTTTCAGCCTCTTGGTTTAGCCCAAAAACTAGGAGTCTGCCAACGGGCTCCTCCTTTTCGGCTGTGTAGAAGAGGGGCCAGTCCCGAACACCTATCCCGGGGGTCTGCACTGCCAGGCGGCGAGTAACAGTCTCCGTAGATTCAGGTTTCCCTGGAATCCACAGAGCTGCCTTCGCCAGCCTGGGCAGCCGATCCACCTGGACGACATTGAGACGGGCGCCCTCCCATAAAGTGGGCAGGTTTGACACTGCTTCTGTTAGCCACTTCAGGGTCTGGTCATCCTCGCAGGTGATTCTAAGAATCTCTCCGGAGTACTGCCAGCCCTTAAAAGTGGGTGCAATTTGGCCTTCAGCTAGGGCGAACATGTCCAGAGCCACCAGCAATTGGGCTTTTATTAGGTCCGCTTGGACCTGGGTGATCTTACCGAGTGGGGTCCTTAGATCCACGATGGCCACGCGGAGGTGCCTCGTAAGGGCCTCTTTGTAACCACCTGTCCTTTCGGTTACCTTTTGGTCTGGCTTGACCTTCTTTTTCGGATTAGAGGTGGAGGGCGTGCTTCCATCCGATCTAATCCTTTTACTTGTGGAGGGTGTAGGCCTACCGGAACCAACCGCCTTGGGGCTAGCTCTGGGAGCCAGTCCCTTGGTAGTGGTTGAGGAGGGCCCACGTCCCTTCCCACTTCTATCCTTCATTTTGCCTGAACCTGCCACCTTAGGGTTAGCTTCAGGAGCCAGCCTTTGGGTGGAGGTAGAGGCAGTAGCGCCGGAGTTCTCTGCGGTTAAGCGAGCCTTCCTCCTGCGCTTCTGTTCGGCACCAGAGATCCTCTTCCTCTTTGGAAGAGTCTGTTGCTCCTCTTCTGTATTTTGCTGCTGCTGTTGTTGCGGTCCTGCTTGAGGGGTATCCGAAGACGCTCCCTGTACGGTTTCTTCAAACTTCTTATCATCCATGCTGAAAGAAAAATTCATCTCCCTAGCTCCCCACCCACCACGGAGCCCAACAAGGGGACGCCGAACTTCGACGCCAAGGATACTAAGGAGATATAGCTCCCAGAGATCAGTTGCACACGAGCAGGCACCTTTAGGCGAGCCCCAGGGTATCAGAAACCGGAACCCCTAGGGACCTCAAGGACCCACTGCATGCACCTTCACCCCCAAAGAGCTCACCCTTCCGGCGGTCTGACCCGACGGAACAGCCGATTGATCGAGGTGGGTTAGTCTCGACCTCCCGTCTAAGTGAAATCAGGGCCAAAGAGATGTGTTACTGCGCTCCAGGAAACCAAACCGTCCCAGAGGCAGCTCAATCCCCAGGATCCCTTCATCCAACCGACACGGGTCGCCTCGCACGGCACAAACACGAGGGTAACCTAAAACCCTGTGAAGTTCATTGAGCGGCCACAACTCAATGAAGAGGGGGGATGGTCCGCGGTGGCAGCTTTCGTTCCATCACACAGGAGTTTAGGCCCGGGATATCCCTACTAGCTAACCACTAACCTTAGTCCGGAGGACCTCGGCCGTTCTCCTATCCGCCACCTGGAGACGCGCTCGGTAGGTGTCCCAACCCCCGAGTGAAAACCATGTCGTCAAAGCGTAAAGTTTCTGCTTCAGATTTTCCAGACAACAAACGCAGAAAAGTTTTGGTTTTTTGAGGTTGCATGGTATAAATAAATGTAGTTAATGGAACCTAACCCCGTTTTTATTATTCATGTGTTTACTTGCGCATCGCGGTTTTGCGCTTCACGGCATTCTTTTGGAACGATACCCCCGCGAACGGCAAGGTCTGCCTGTACTTTGACAGTTTTTACGTATCAACAAATGTCATTTTATCTAACTTACTTATCTCTATACATAAATGTACATTAATTGATGCGCCATTTTTTTCTTTTGTGGATATCTCAAGAACGGAAAGGAATTAACCTAAATTGTATATGATTTTTTTAGAATCACCTCTAGAACACATGGTGTAAGTTTGTCGGCTACCTGAGGGAACACCCTTTAATCTTTTTGTAATGTAACCTAAGTTTCTTGAATAAATAAAAATTAGTATCCAAATATACACATTTTATATTTATTACAATCACTCTCAAAAGTTGCTAAGACACATTTTATGATGCGGCCCTCATGACCTTTAATTTTTCTAGAATGGCCCTTGGGCCACTTGAAGTTGGACGGCCCTGGCTTAAGTAATAGTGATTTTGTAATTCCGTGTATATAGGTTAAATAAATATTTTTAGAAACTTATTTTTTTGCCTATAACACGTCACTCTTGTTGGAACTTTTTGTTCTATTTGTGAGTATGTATAAGGTAAATTAGAGAAATAAGTTAGTGAGACATATGAAAACTCATACAGAACGAAAACCGTATCTTTGTTCTACTTGCGGATATAAAACAACTGAGAGATGTAATTTAATGAAACATAATAAGAGATCTCATAGTGGTCAAAATGGAATCAGAATCAATCACGTTGCTAGTCTGCAAAATTTTCTAGTTCTTTTCAGTCGTTCTGCTAAAATTTTTCGCCCATATTTTTCTTAGAGCTGGAATAATCCAGTAATTATTTGCTGCGATCACTTTAGATTGCAGTTTATAGTAGGTATCGAGAGATAAAAAAAAAACTGTTCCTCAGCGGACTGTGAAATTCATTTATTTATTCAAGTTATAATTTTACAATTTATTTCAGGTTCAATTTGGTAATATAAGATTCAAAGGAATAGGCTCGATAAGCGTGTTTACAAGTTCGTGATAAATAATGTTATTTAGGTGGTCATGACTAAAGCTGATATTATATGGCAAATGCATATTTTGTATAACTGATATGCCGGCAAAACTTTTTGAATATGTATACTAATTATGTGAAAACAAATCGTTTAAGCCAAGTTTCATTTTGCATATTTTGCATATTTATACGTTTTTGAGCATATTTTATGAATTTTGCATATTTGGATATATTTAGCAATAATTTGTAATGTATGAAGAACTTTTTGATTTTTTTTTTAAATTTACCATTTTATTAATTTTATTATTTAAACTTTTTATGTACAACTGAGATATACAGGGTGATTTTAAAATTGGGAATAAAGGAAAGTTTTAGTGGAGTTCTGATATTTGATTCCTATATGTTTTTTGGGTCGCAGTACTCGAGTATCAGGTTTGCCAACATTTCATTTATGAATATTCATTTCATATACCATTGTTGATTTACGAAAAATGGATAGTTTTCGAGTTACTTTGAAATAAACTGGCATAATTACTTTTTTTTGCTTTTAACACCTAACGATTGATCGGAGAAAAAAAAACCGCTCGTACATAAAATGTAGGAAATTTTATTCTCTTTTATTTCATATCAGTTCAATATTTACGAAATTGGATAGTTTTCGAGTAGTTTTAGAAAAACTAAAAAAAATCGGGGTTTTACACCGTTTTTGCTTTAAAAAAAAAACGTGTTTCCGGTCAAAATTCTTGTTGGCAAATCTGATATTCGTGTACAGCGACCCAAAAAACATACAGGAACCAAATATCAGAACTCCACCAAAACTTTTCTGTATTCGCCCTTTTTGAGCACCATTTCACTGGACTATTTCCCAAGTTCAAAAATTGCTCGTAACTCGGAAACGCGCGATTGTCGGACACATGTTTATACGGACTTTTTTACTTGCCTTGGTGTGTAGAACAATACACAGAAGTTTGGCGAAACATTTTAAAATCACCCTGTATACCTTACAGGGGAAAGGGGAAGTCCCTGTTAAAATCTTAGACTATATAAACATAGACTGCCAGCAACCCCCATTTTTTCCATAGAAGCAGTGTATAAGGAATCGGCCAACACAAAATCCATATCAAGAGTGTTGGGTGGATAACAGTCTGGTGGGGTTAGGAAAAATCTCATTTTTATGTTGCTGAAAACGTGAAGTTGGTGTTGGCAGTTGAATGACGTCTTTGAATAAAAATTAGAGAAATAAATATACTCATACAAAATAATTGAAATTTTTTATTATTTAGAATACTCCTACTTATTTTCAAAAAAATTAGAGCATATTATGTGCATATATTATAACTTTGAGTGCATATACTGAACAAAATGTATGCATATATATGCGCATATTTTCTTACTTTTGAGTGCATATAATTATCAGCTTTAGTCATGACATAAACCGCATACGTCTGCGTTGGTGCTTATGACATATTATTCATTAGTAAACAAATTTTTATACACTTTTGATTATTTTAACAGCGAATTAAAGTTAACGTCAGATTAGTGGCCTTTATAGTGTGTGAAAGTTGAAACAGTTGACAATTCCATCCGCGAACGGCAAAGCAATCCGTAAACGGAAAAGTGAGCACAAAAGTGCGCCGCGTAAAATCAAATCAGCGAACCGCAAAGCCGCGAACGGCGAGGTCTGCCTGTAATCATTAGTTAATAACTAGAAGAACTAAACACTACTAAAAAAAATCAAAAACAGGTGTCTGATCACTACAGGACCATTCGCGTTGGTGGCAACTGCCAGACTGAGACAAAGGACAAGACAAACCTTCCACCGGAGGTGGGCGGGACTGTTTCCTAACACAATGTTGTTGTACCTTTGTTCTATGTACCTATGATATTATTTTCAATGATTTATAGTTTATATTCCAGATTCATGTTTTATGAAATTATAGTATCTATCGATCCCCGGGCCGCAAAAAATATCCTGGCGGGCCACATGCGGCCCGCGGGCCACGTGTTGGACAGTCCTGACTTAAGCGATGTTTGTCTTAAGCTAGCGAAAAATCAACTGATCGGAAATAAAAATTTGGAAAGTTTCTAATTTTCTTAATTTAGATTTTCGTTAAGTGGGGCCAATTGCCCTTGATTGCTCATAATTCTTAGTTCAACATCTTTTGTTTTGTTAATATTGCGAATGATCTTTTACGCATATAAGCAAGCTAATACTCATCGAGCCCATAGATAAATAATGTGAATATTTTGTCCTTAGGAATTAATTTTAATTCGTCTTTTATAGATTGCAAATGATGTAGGTTAACATGTTTCAATTGAACTTAACTTATATCATACTTAGTTATTGAATTTTGATCGAGAGCGTCTATGCGTGGAAAATAACTATCCTTAATATTTAAACTAATATGATGATTAATTAAGAGTTCCTTATCGTGTATAATAACTAAACAAAAGCTAGGTATAGTGACTAAACCAGCGTACATAAATCGAACAAGTAGATACACTCATGCCAAATGTTGAAACCTGTCTAGAGTGCCTGGGACAGTCACTCTGGGGGTATTTCTAAGCTTCACTATCAGATGGCAGAACAAAGTTCTACCAATCAGAGCCAGTAGATATAGGAGAGTACCGCCACGTCCGCCATGTTTGTTCCTCTGTCATATGCGCCACTTTGAGGTTTGCATAACAATTCCGTCAACGTGACATTTATTGGCAATCCGAAATTTTACTTAAAATTGGCAAGACTGTAAGTCTATGTCACATTTGATGTTAGCAGGTTAGGTTTTGCGTCAATTTTGACACAAACTGACGCAAAACATAACCTGATAACCTCGAATTTAACATAGACTTACAGTCTTGCCAATTTCAAGTAAAATTTTAGACATAACTCATCAATTATTGCTAATGGGAGTAAACATGGCGACGATGGTGGCATTTTCACGGATCAAAGAATGGCGGTACTCTCCTATATACACTGGCTCTGCTACCAATTACAGTGGCTATATAAGGACAGTGTGGTCAATTTTAAAAAAGGCGGCCATTAAGAGTCGTCTCTACAACAACCAGCCACGCCCTTAGGTATTGTTCTGTGCACGGCCTGCTAAATTGTAAGACAAACGTCACTCTGCTAAATTGTGACATAAACGTCATTTTATAAGGACTGGACATATGTGAAATTCGGAGATGCTTTGCAGAGCGCTGTATACCCACAATCGCGAAAATTTGTGCAATATAAGGTGGTCAAATGTGCAGTGTAACATTAATTTTACAAGAATGTCAATAATATTACTTAAACAGAATTAAACGGCAAGAGACGGTGTGAAACGTAAGGAATCGCTGCCAGCGATTAAAAATCCTCGTTAGCGAGCAATTGGAATTGGAATATAAGTCAAGGTGTCTTTTTTTATCTTCTTTATTGTGTTTTTGTACATAGAAAACGAAAACTGAGAACATTTTGCGTTGATCGACACAGAGATTACGTACAAAAACTCAACAAATAAAATTTTTGTTTTTATATTTATAATCAAACCGTTGTATTTATTCCACAAGCTAATTTAGAGGAATAGAATATTCAGTGTTACGTAGCCCATAAATTCTCTTTAATTTGATGCAATAATCTTTGGCATTAAGACATTTATATAGTTTATTATAGCTTTTGATTTGGACTAATGTGCAATTTTCGTAAAAAGCATTTTACTTTAACTCGTTGACATTTACTTATGCAAACGAAAATTCGGCATTCGCTTACACAGAACACTGTAGAATTTTATGAGGCTTATTTCATTCCACTTCATGTTGGGGCTACTTTCAATATTAAAGGACTTAGAAGCAATTTTGTGTGACTATGTGTATTTTCGTAAAACGACTCTTAATGGCGGATTTTAACCCATTAAATACCAGATTTTTGTATTTAGTGATTTTTGGATTACGTCATCCAAGAGCAATGTTATGAACGCCAAAAAAGTTATTTTCGATCAAACTTGGTTCTACATGCGTTTTTTGAGTATTTTGTTTAGGTCCCCATTTGGGGTTCTTGGTACTTCTGATGTAAAATAAAACAATTAATCGTGTTACATATGACGTCTATTATAACCACAATAAACCTGAAAACTTGTGTTGTTACAAACTAAAAAACCATATAAGGTTAACTAAAAAGTAATACAAAATAAAAAGTAACCTATTGAACCTACTGAAATTAAAAGATCTTAGTTATTGTGCCATATCTCCATACAATCTAAGTGTAGTCCTACATTGCACTTCCGGCATTGCTTTCTGGCATTTGATTTGCAGACGGCGCATTTTCGCTGCTTACCATTTTCAGTTTTTTCTATTATATGTCCATTACCATCTCTTCGAATATCTTCTAGAACCCTGTTTGACGCTAATTTGTTGAAAGATGGTCTGCCCGCCTTGTAAGGGTTGGATAGAATAGAATTGACGTTGAGATATACCCTACATATATACCTTCTAAATTGCAGCAGTGTCATGTTATCATTTGACATGCAATATAAGATGTAAGCGTTCACAATTGCACAGTCGAGTAAATTGGTAAAAATAGGAAAGTACCATTTTTTTCCCTCGAATTTTGGTACGATATTTTTGGATTAACCAATCTAGTTTGTCTACCCCACCCATAAATTTGTTGTATTGTACAGTTGCGGACACCTCAAAGTGCACGGTTTTTTGTTACTATGGTTATTTTTGCGATTTTTCGGCTTATTAAATGAGGGTTTCTCCAGTGGCGTTGCTTGTGATTGTAAGAATAGGTATTACTTTTTTAATGTTTGTATTTTAGCAAAGTTTCGCAAGTAAACAAACTATACGTATAATAATATGTATTTAATAAATATGTATCAGTATTCGATTGGTATTACGCTTTGCAGTTTGTTTCGCATAGATTTGACCAATGTTTCCATATTGTATCCTTCTCTCAGTTTTCCAAGCGTTTCGTATTCTTTCCCATAATTCATCGACGTTGTTTGGTGCAAAATCCCTGGTATAAATTTTTGTAGTTCAATACCCGCAAACCTTTTCGATGGGGTTCAAGTCCGGACTTCTTGCAGGTCATGGTAATAAATTGATATTATTCTCATCAAACCATCAATGAACAACCCCTGCTGCATGCACAGGACAGTTATCCTGTGAAAATAATGTTATCAATTACGTTAACATAAACAAAATTAATTAATTAGCTAATATCTTGCCTGTTAAAAAGTAAATTGATTAGGAAAGACCTCTCTTAGAGATGGCAGAATCACATTTTGCAAAATTTTGCAATAATTTTCAACGCTCAGTCGACCATTAATTCTATAGCATACCCCAGATCCGTGAGCATTGATCCATCCCCATACGTTTACAGAGAATCGTCCACTACTCCTTAAGGGCTGAACAAAATATTGCTCCTAAAATTTTGCATTTTGTGGTCTATACACCCTTAATCGTCAATTGGTAAATGATTGAAATACCTTTTCATCTGAGAAAACAGTCGTGTTCCAAAACTCGTCGATTTCATTCAAATAGTCAGTTGCAAACTGTATTCTTCGTTCTTTGTACTCTGGTGTTAAAAAAACTTTTCTTGCAGAAGTCTCTGCTGCCAACGATTTTTAATTCTGAAAATGCAGTTCTTGCCCACATGTAAATCTGCTGTGACTCGACTCAGCGACCAGTGCTCTTCCAGTTTTGTAATAGCTCGCATTTTCTCTGCTTCTGACAAATGTCTGGGAATTTTCCGAGTTTTCAGTTCTATGACAGTTGATGCCAAACGTAAACGTCAAAACTCGACGTCTATGATTAGAATATCGTATTACAAGCTAAAAATCTGCCGTGCACTTTGAGTTGGCCGCAACGGTACAATAAGGTATGGCTGTGGAATTTGTACGTCACTTTTGACAGCTTTGGACCACCTTTTCACAAAACCTATAGAATGAAGGCTCTGATGAGTTGACATTAGCTTTACACTATTGTTTTCATGCCATGTAATAGCAAATATTTCATTTTGTTTATCATATCTGTGATCGTAGGTACCTCGTTTCTGTTTTTTTATTTCGTTGTCATTTTTGATAGGACAGTTGTTCATACGATTATATCTGCATGTGCCAGTTGCGCACACTTCCTTATCTTTCAAAGTTTTTAACAGTGCAAAGCTCGTGAAAAAGTTATCGAAATAGACATGATGGTCGCTAGCATTTTCCGTTACACTTAGTTTATTTAGTATCACCGATGCACCAAATCCTATATTGACGAGTTCATTTTTTCCTCTACCTTCGTAGATGTTTGCATGGGAGCAATAACCAGTCTCGCCGCAACACATGGCCCACTGTTTGAAACCGAATCGGATAGGGTTTTCGCGTATAAATTGTTTCAAATAGTGATGCCCATAATACCGAACCATCTGTTCGTCTATGCTGATATTTTTAGAGAACACACCAAACATTAATAATTTTTGGTTAAATTTATCAACAAGCGGACGAATTTTGAAGAGTTTATCACGGTCCTCTCTTTTCTCAGGTATATTGGAATTATCGTTGAAGTGTAAAAATCTTTTTATTTCCAGGTACCGATTCTTGGTGATGCATTTTCGTACGCATTGTATGTTCAGATCCTCATCTTCGGACCAGTACATTTTTTCTTGAGGAAGGCTGTGGTAGCCAGATAGCATTAGAACCGCTAAAAACTTCTTCAGGCAATCTACCGAAAAAATAAAATCATGGTGATTGTTTTGCGAAGCGAAAATAACTGATTGTCTAACTACATATTCCATTATTTCTTTATCAACAAGGGTCTCAAATACTTCTACTGGTGATTTTCCCTGAAAAGCATTCCGAACTTGTTTCTCTTTCGCTGTAAATATATCATCATCAGCGCCAGCCTTATTATCGTTGAATGCAGTTTCATCTTTTATCCATTTTGATACAACCTTTTCGGATTTCTGAGCTTGGTTCCTTGTTGCGTTTTGTTCTTTTTCATTATTCGTAACTGTAGCTGTTCTCACTGTGTTATTCCTCAAAAGCTTACGTTTCATCCCTTTTTTCGGCGTCACTTCTCTTGAATCCCTACTAGAACTCTCACACGTACTTGTAGAAGCTGTAGCTTTACTATATTGTGGTATATGTGTCGGATCATCATCATTTAGAGGACGCAAGCAGCTCGAATGCAATTCGATCGCTCCTGGAACATCTGTTGGATATGTGTCCTCCAGCACATTTTCGTCGATATTTTCTTCATCAGACACGTTGTCCACTGAATCAGGGGGCAGCTCGACAATATCAACAGGACCGCTGTTATTATCATCATCCTCAAAAAAAGCAGGATCTTCCAGAATCGCTTCAAGCTCACGTAGTGATAAGAAACGCCTGGTGCTCATACCGAAATTAAAAAGTACACCTAATTCACAGTGCTCCCCAAATGGGGATCTATAAAGAAATAATCGTAGAAACACCTGTAAAGAAAATATTGGCTTTGTATATACAAAAACCTGTCCTACAAAGACTGTCTGAGGTACTTATTAAGAAACAAAAACGACGAGTGTCCATAAAAACTAAAGTAAGCAAACTGAAATTTGCAAGGCTAGCAAAATTCGCTACATACCTAATATATGCGAAATAAATTTGTAAAACACAAAATTCGCGAAGTACTTGTAGCAAGTATATTATTATTCTACGAGAACACACACTATTGCACAACTCTGCACAAAAACAAATGCTCACACGTGTACGTGGTTAATTTTAGGTTAGAAAGTACGCGTCATCCCCAAATGGGTATCAGGGTATTTAATGGGTTAAAACAACCAATCAGAAACAAGACCAAAATTGTCCACACTGTCCTTATATAGGCACTGTACTACCAATTAGAGACCCTTAAATAAGAGACTGGACAATTTGTCGCCAAATTTTGATTGGTGCGGCCATTTTATATCACATTTTTAAAGTTGATGGTTTTAATAATAGAGTAGTCTGTGATAATAATGAAATGTCAAACATGTCATTCACATGCTGTTGAATAAACAAGCCATATTATCGGATTTACAGATAATTATTAAACAGAATGACGGGTTGTTGTGTATCTAGGTGTCATAATTCTACCAGAAAAAGTATTAAAATGAGAGCATTCCCTCGAAATGCAAATAGAAGAAGACAATGGGCAGATAACATTGGGAGAACGATTTGGACCCCTAAAGATAGTTCAAAAATTTTGTGAAGTACCTTCATGGAATTCTTTCCGTATTAAGTGATGTTAATGAAATACATTTTTAGACACATTTTGCTCCTGACATGTGGGAAACACCAAGAGTAGATGGTAAATTGGCGTTAAACTGTAATGCGGTTCCGGCAATTTATGGAGAGCCCAATCTACAGAATCGGGAGTCACCGGTTGAATTAACTGGAAACTCTAAACATAAATCTGATATTAACCAACACGTACAAAAAGAAGTACCACATGAGGTAGAAAATTATTTTGATATATTTATTCATATGAAACTGAAAGTTTTATCATTTTAGATACCTCCAAGTGATAATATTCCTAGTACTAGCACCATGATAAGTTTTAGGGAACAACAAAATATAAATTTACCAAGTCCTGAATCAGCAAGATTAGAAAAATTACTCAAAATTGTCAACGTTGTATGATCGAAACATTGCTGAGAAAATTAAAAGCAGCGAAGTATAGGGAGAAAGAACTGTTGAAAAGACTTGAGGATCAAACAGGAATAGACTTAAACACATTGCTATGCGCTTTTAATGAGGATCAGATTCGTGTTTTGCAAAGATATTGTTGCAATAAGAAAACAAAAATTGGAAAATGGAATAATAAAACGATACGAAAAGCTTTACAACTTTTTTTCCTGTGGGAGCAGAGGATATAATAAACTTTAAAACAAAATTTTCCAGTTCCATATCTTAGAAGACTAAGAAGAGCATTAGAAAACCTGACGTTTTCTAGTGGAATATCTCAAGAAATATTTGAATTTCTTAAAACGAAGGCTGCACACTTTAAAGATGAAACAGATAAGGAATGTGCTCTCATTCTTAATGAAATGGCCATCACAGAAGCCACCACATATGATACTGCTACTAATTCGTATTTGGGAGATTTAACACTTCCTTTTATCTCCGGTAAAGCTACACATGTAGTTTTCATGATTGGGGGATTGCAAGCAGATGGAAACAGATTGTAGCTTACTACTTTACTAGTGATGGATATAATGGTGCTGTACTAAAACCTATAATAACTGACATACTTATTAGTAAAGCTGAATCTATTGGCTTACATGTAAATAGTGTAACATCAGATATGGTCGCTATAAATCAGGCTTTATGGGGAGAATGTGGTATCGCTGTTTGAAGGTATTCAAGGGTAACCAATTCCATAGAACATTTCTGTGATTCGTCGGGAAAATTTTATTTTTTGGCAGATGTTCCACATATTTTAAAGAACATTCTAGAGTCTCTGTTAAATAATAAAGTGCTTTACTTGCCAATATTCATTCAACATAAATACAACTTACCTCCCAATTAAGTCCATGGAAAGCATTATATTGAACTCGTTTAAGTGATTCAGAGAAACGCAACCATTTTACCAAAATGAGGGTTAATAGGGCAAATAATGTTTTGAGTGCAGATATTAGTGCTGCATTAGAACTTTTAGCAGATGAAAACATTGCTCCACAATATTTAGCTACAGCATTTTTCATTAAAACAGTAGCAAGGTGGTTTCGTATAATGACGTCTCGACATCCAAATATAGCATTAGGTCGACATAACTTAAAGAAATTCACTGAAACTATAACATTTTTAGAGGATGTCATACTGAGTATTGTTTGAGAACTTACAAGTTAGGGAAAAGAAAAATTTTAAACCAATGCAGAGGGGTCTAATCATTTCCACCCATTCTATTATAGACCTGACCTATTATTTGTTGGACAATAGAAATTTTAAATTTATTTTGACAGGACGTTTTACGCAAGACTGTATTGAAAATTTATTTTCTGTAATTCGCTCTAAAAATGTTATGCCTAATGCTCTACAATTTAAAAATGATATTTAGCTCATTGCAGTTTCCCAATATATTCGAGAAATATCTACTTTAAATTGGAAAGTGACGATAGAGAATATCTGACAATTTTTTTCTTAACAATTCTCCCGAGAATCTGTTAACAAATGAATCGAATTTTGTTATTAGTGGCCTTACGTTTAAGTATTGATTTTTATATAACAAATTAATCGTATGCTCCCAAATGAGCTACGGTTAGTTTATTTAAGCATACAGCGTAACTTTATAATTCTTAAAAGCAGCTGCAAGATTAAAATTCGCTTACATTGAAAACTTTATGTCTGCGAGTTTCATGGTTATCGCAATGCGACAACGGATGTCCCAGCGATGCTTGTCAAATTCGAGATTAGCAGGTTAGGTTTTTCGGCAGTTTTGACACAAACTGACACAAAACCTAACCTGATAACCTCGAATTTAACATAGACTTATAGTGCCATCAACATATTATTCATGCGTTTTATAATCAACCTAAAACTAGCTGTACCAGTTTTCTATGCAACCGATGGTATGTACAGTAGCGGAATTAAAAATCCGGGCGAGTCTTATAGACGTTCTTTGCAATTTTTGGGTAATGTAAATTGGGCTTTGCGTTTCTAGTTTAGCAATTGACAGTTAAACAATGAGGCATGCTGTCATATACGAGTAATTATTTTGACTTTTGACTAATTTCACCAGGTAACGTGATAAGTAAGGTAAAGTAAGGTATACACTGAATCATTTTAAGTGCCCAGATTTTTAATTCCGCGACTGTACATACTACATGTTTAATGTATGATAAAGCAAACTAAAGTTGGTTAATCGAGATCGTTATCGTCTTCTAATGTATCATCTGTCTTCGTTCAATATAAAAGTCAATTAAAGGTCAATATAAAGGTTAATTAAAGGTCAATATAAAGATCAAATGGAACACCCTGTATATTTTTACATAATTTAATTAGTCTCTAAATTCTGAGTTTATAGATGTATCATAAGTGATCTTTTGATTGTCGGTTTTTGTTTAAATTAAAATTAAATTTTAATAAAGCTAAGTAACATTTGAATCATTTATTGAAACTGAAAAAAACATTAATTTCAAAAACAGTATCATTTAGAAAAACTAAGAAATTTCAACTTCTTAATCCGGAATAGTATCGCCACAGTCTATATACAGACTATACCGTGAGAATAATGTAAGACTGAATGTACATGGCTGACTTATGAAAAAATAGTCATAGGGCATTTATTTACCGTCACCATGTCGTTTGTAAACAAAATAACAACATAGTGACTATAGCAACTAATGGAAACGGGATTATTTCATTGTAATTTCAAAACCGACAATTGTTAGTAGCATGGGTAAACCGATTAATGCTAAAATAAAGTTGTCAATGTATGGTCTTACATTATTCACACTGTATAGACTGTAATATCGCAAAACTTATGTGTGTTACTCAAAATGGCCGGCACTTGTCATATGTGCTGGAAGTTATCTTCAGTAAGTAATTACAATACATACATTTCATTATTTTTTTAAATTTTATTTGGTACTCAGCCAACAGCCGTTAGGCCAATTATAGGCGTCGCTGTACTTTCCATGCAGACTTCCAACCCCACTAACGACTGTCATGATGTTATTATGACATCCGGGACCAACTATTTCGGTGGCAGCCGTACCACAGAATAATAATAACCAGAAGGATATCTTCTACACAACCGCATTGATGTCGACGCCGACAACGGGTGACCTCGAACCTTTGTATTCCATGGGCTCTCCCCAAAGCCGCTACCTACACTGACTGCACTGGCCGTTTCAGGTTAGAATTTCAGGGTAGAAACGTCTCAAGGCTATGAGGGGCCGGCGGTCAGGTAATACGAGATATCCTTCTGGTTATTATTATTCTGTGGCCGTACCACAAGGCGCCGAGAGAAGTAGCCGTAAAACTCCCATGCAAGTTCTGACCAGAAAGAACGTTGCTTAACTCTACTGATTGTACGTGGACGCTTGTTCAAGCTACACCACCCGGAACCTTTGATTAATTAGGGAGTAAAAAAATATTCTTCATCATCAAATCTAAAAAAAAATAGGTATGATCACCACACTTGGTACATACTAGTAAAAATTTATTTTGCAAAAGCTACTTACAAATAACTCTTTTGACAAAACTTATAGACAATTACGTATATAACGTATATAACACTGTTTTTTAAAAATTATTCATTTTTGGGCCTGGAACAATCGAAAATTACTTGCAAAAACTGTTCTAAACAAAGTTGTAGATAATTGCATAATATGTGATCTTGTTCTAAATAAATTCATTTTTATCAAAGGATATAAAATGAATTTTTGTGAAAATTAAATTATTTCATTTTTTAAACTAAACCAAAGTTGGGTAATATATAAGCTTGTTTTAAAAAATTTTATTTTTATCAAACAATTTCAAAAATATAAAAATAAAATTTTTTTGATGGGCATAACCGGACAATTTTCATAACCGAATTATTTGCATTCGAATCATATTAATAACAGATTGATTATTTGAATAATCGTTCGAATCAATTTTGGCTCTCGATTCGTTTCGATGAAGTCAGCCGGTTTGCCGGTTGGCGGTTTACCGTCATCTGCATCGGCATCGTAACTTGCAGATAGCAGAGGAACTCAGTTAATCGTTAATTATAATAATTGTATAAATGATTTTTATTTGATTTCTAAGGAGTTTAAACCATTGAGAATAGCTATATCAATACTAATCATAAAGAAATTATAAATATGCGAATACAAAGTATCTATTGAATCTATTTTTAGTTCCTAAAATTCTCTAGTAGGCACCCTTTCCTTTTCGCTTGCACATCATACCGGTATATTTTAGAATCCATAATTTATCTACGTTCAGCCTTCCGCGGTTCTAAGGACGCACACTTAAACTTTTCAACATCGAAATCCACTTCTTGTCCCGACTGCTCCGTTATTAAAAATTAAATATAAATCTGTTACGATATTGGAAAATCTTATTTCGCTTTCTGTTTATCCCTTATTAGGCATAATCAACCGCGTTTCGAAGCACAAATTTAGGCCGTTATAAATTAATACCAACCGCTTCGGCAAAACTCATACTCAGCAGAACGTTATCTTTAATAGGAACGGCCCCATAAATTTAACTCGTCGACTGGGAGTATCAAATGTCTTAATAACATCAACAAGCAGCGGCGAGCCTCACTTGGGTCAATCAAGTACATTCGTAGAAAAAGTTATATGAGTTATGAATGACGTATTATTTACAGAATTTCGATCACTTGCAGGTCGCTGAGACGCGGCACGTAGTACGTATCAGGTTGAGGTTATTTTTTATCCGAATACTTGGAACGAAAACCTAGTTACACAGGTTATTTCAATAACCGGATAACCGGTTATTTTTGATTCGAATAAGCCCATCACTAATTTTTTTCAAAAACTTGTCAGGTCATTTTGTATTTTAATTAGCCACCTAGGTTTTAGGGCAGCGTGCCCGTATGTTAAACCCTTTTACTTACTTATTTGGCTTCATCGCCTAATTCCATAATAATGATTTTGCACATATTTGGCCTCAAGCACAGTATTTCTCGTCATCTGGGGCACCCCGTTGTTGGTATTTTGACAGCCGGGTGTTAACGCTCGCGAGATTTCCGAACCTTCTAGCAATTACGCTGTCGGTGCGACTGCGAGGCCTCGCGCTCTCTTTGTCAGCGGAACGTATTTGTTTTATTGGGCGCATCGCCATTGGCTGTCGAGAGTCACGTGGTAACGCCGTTTTGGCTCACGCCACTTAGGGCGTCGTAACGCTTCTTGCTCGGCAGTTCAACTCAGGCCATTGAACAAGGGAGGTGTGTGTCGTTTAGCGGCGATCTTATTACGCCAAGGCGTAGGTGTGATGGAATTCCATGCCCGGTTCTACGTCGTCACGTAAGGGAGTGCTCCCTTTAGCTCGTTGTGCGAGGATCCCGTTGAGTTAGGACATGATTGGGCTAGCTTTGCCGTCGTAGCGGCGTTTGTTGAAGCGCCAGCCTTTGTCGCCATTTTGGGCGCATCCAGACCATCCACACCGTCGGCCGTTTTAGCGGCGAATTAATTGCCACAGGCAACCTGTTTCCCGCCAGCTGGGGCGCATGCCGATCTCGTGGGCCGTCACCAATAAAACTAAGGTATTTGTAACCATTGAATCATAACCATTGTTGCGGTGTTGCTTCCGCTTGTACGCTCGCTTCGCGGGGGCGTATTTGTGTGCCGCGGTACTCCATGTGACTAACTTCTTGTGCGCGAGCTTTGCGCCTAACCATGTGAATAATTGCTGAACTCTTGGCATACGTGCTGTAAGGCGGCATCGCCAGTTTGGTCGCAGTAAAATTGCATGTGCGCTTATCTAATTAAGAGACGCTTTATTCTTGGTCGATTTGTGCATGTTCTGTTTCAGCGTGCGCCCATCATTGAGAAGATAAATGTACGGTGGGGCCAGTGAGATCAGAGCGTGCAGGTAAGCTTGGTGGTGACATTGCCGTGGCTGAAAGAGCCCCACTTCATGGTCTAAGTATTTTTGCCATCACGAAATCGTTGTGTGAGTTTATAATTCACGAGTACCCCTATCGACGGAGTGTCTTGAATACTTGGCCCCCGTCCAACCGCCCAGGCCCGGTTATTCGAGTTAAGACAGGCTTGGTGGCGCCCTCTTTATTTTACCGTTATTTACCGACCCTCTGGCCGTTACCCTTAGATAATCTGGTTAAGAACCCCCCCCCAACTCCACTGAAAGCCTAGCCGGCATATCTTGTTGCGGTTGGGTAGCGGCCTAGGAGAACTTCCGTCCCGATTTCGTCCATTACGGCACGCGCCGGCGGTTTCGTTTATGTATGAGCCGGTGCGGTGTCGTAAAGTCAGTTCAAGACCGTAACAAGCTTTTGGCGCCCAACGTGGGGCCTGTTGTTTGTTGTTGTTGTTGGACTGTGATAGTCTCGTTAAGCCCATCCGTTGTGCGTCTTAATTTTGACGCTTTAACGTCTGAGACCTTGTTTGTTTTTTTTCTCGTCAGGCCACCCGTTGTCTGCCTAATTGTGGTTATTCCGACGTGTCGCCCCTTGTTGCGTGACAACGCCCGACCCCATTTTGGATTTTTTTCCCTCTCTCTTTCTTTCTTTCGTTCCCTTTTACGTTGTGCGCCTCGATTTCGGGCACAGTACTGTCTGTAACCATTGTTGGTCGGTAGCAGGCTTGTTAAGCCATTCGTTGACCGCCTAGTTTTTGGGATTTGTTCTTTTTTGTTCGTATTCGGTCTTTTCGCAAAGAATATGGACAGATAGTCCCGTTAAGCCATCGGTCGTGTGAAAGGTAGCAAACCACTTTTTTCCGATTTCTCCCGTCTTGGCCGTCTACGATTTGGTTCGGATATCTGACGTAATTAACTTACCAAACACGCGCTAACGTTTTCCTTTTATGCGACGTATAATATAAGTCGTTCCTTTTCCGTTTGTAAACATGGTGCTAAAGCTACACATTGAACGTCTGCTTCGCGCGGAGGCTGAATACGAGTTGAGAATCAGAGGCCGTGATGCTTCCGGCACGGTTACCTTGTTGCGCTCCCGGTTACGCGACGTATTGAGAGAGGAGGGACGCGCAGATATGGATACGCGACCGACGTACCCGTATACATTAGAGGAGGATCTCGCGGCCGTGACAACATTGATTAGCGAATTAGAGGAAAAGATTCAGATATATTTAGCTAACCCGACTAAAGAAGTAGCGGCTACGATCGAAACGAAATTTTATCACGGAATGAACCGTCTGACGAATAGTTCAGCTATAACTGAGGAAGAGCGAGCGCTCAAACAAAAAGCATTCGCGGAATTATCACTCACACGTTCAACCTACGAACTTAACCAAGTAAAGCTAGGGTCGTCTACGACTACGGCTGAGGAGGAAAGCACCGCAACGCTGCCATCGACGTCCGGTGTCGCACCTATAATTACCGTCGCGACGACGACTACGACTACGACGGCGGCAACTATGTCGACTCCGAGTTTTGTTTCGCCGATGTCGCGTACGATCTCATTTAAGGCAAACCCTGTTTCGAAATGGAACATACAATTCTCAGGTGACCCGAAAGGTCTATCGGTCAACGCTTTCATTGCCTGCTAATTATGATGAACGGTTGTTGGACGAAATTAGACGTCGCACGCAAGGCCCTACGGAAAGTATGGGCATTTATATCGCTATCATGCGCACAATGTTTTCGCGCCTGACTGAAGCGATTCCCGAGGAGAGACAGTTACGTATTTTGTTACATAATATTTCACCATTATACCAAACCCAGGGAAACGACCCCGCGAGACGCTGGACAGTCGAGCAGTGCCCTCGCGCGTGTTTAGCAATTCGACTAAATTTATGAAGGGACTTATCAAGGAGCGCGAGACCAAATTTAAGAAAAATAAAGTCATTCTCGATTACGTATTAGAAAGGTCATCTGATGACCGTTGACCGCATGTGACCGTTGAAATTATGGGTTTCGAGTTGTTAGCTTTGTTGGACTCAGGAGCGAATCGAACGATCTTAGGAGCCAAGGGTTGGGACGTGTTGCGTACTGTAGGCCTGCGCGTAAATAAGAAGCTGAGACCCGTTTGCTCAGTGGCGAATGGACAGACCGTAACCAGTCTAGGTACTCTTCACTTACCTATCCGTTTAAATAACAGAGTGGTAACTATCGATGTTTTAATAGTTCCGGAGGTTCCGCACACCCTAATCCTAGGTATAGACTTTTGGAAGTCAGTGGGAATAGTCCCAAACGTGTTTCGAGGGGAGTGGGAATTCTCAAAACCCGGCTTAGTGGCCATTGATACTCCTACCGGTAATTTGCAGTTTAAGTTCGACCTGAACTCGGATCAACGAACCCAATTAGACACTCTCGTGAACCGACATTTTACTATCGCTAAACCCGAACTCGGCAGCGCCAAGTACGTTCAACATAAAATCACTACTGAGGCGGCACCGATTAAACAAAGGTACTATCCGGTCTCTCCCGCAATGCAAGCGCATATCGATGCTGAGTTGGACAGTATGCTTAAATCAGGCGTTGTGGAACGTTCTCGTTCAGCCTGGTCGAGCCCGATTTTACTAGTTAAAAAGAAAGATGGAACCTATCGTTTCTGCGTTGACTTTCGTAAATTAAATAGCGTCACCTAGAAGGACGCCTACCCGATACCTTACGTGTCTTCGATTTTGGACCGCTTACGCGATGGCCGGTTCATGACGTCGCTTGATATCAAATCCGCGTACTGGCAAATTGAAATGGAAGATAAATCTAAGGAACTAACGGCTTTTACAGTACCCGGGCGCGGTTTGTTTCAATTTACTCGCATGCCCTTTGGGCTTCATAACGCGCCAGCGACTTGGCAACGTTTTGTCGACCATGTGTTGGGTCCCGAATTGGAACCTTACGTCTTTGTCTATTTAGATGACGTGATTATTTGTACCCAGACTTTCGAAAAACACGTCGAGATTCTAGACGAAGTATTGCAGCGACTAAACGACGCTGGTTTAACACTGGGACGTGATAAATGTCATTTTTGCCAACCGAAATTACGATACCTGGGCTATGTCGTTAACGCCCAAGGACTTTTAGTCGACCCCGATAAAGTTTCGGCGATTCTCAACTTGCCGCGGCCTAGAAACGTTTCAGAAATACGGCAAGTAGTCGGCATGGCATCGTGGTACCGGCGTTTCATACCAAATTACTCAGCCATTATTGCTCCGCTGACGTCGTTATTGAAAAAGTTTCAGAAATTTGAGTGGACCGAGTCATGCGAAGTCGCATTTACAACCATCAAAAATTGCCTAGTTTTGGCACCCATTTTGTCGTGTCCCGATTTTTCTCTCTCGTTTATCGTACAGACGGACGCTTCCAATGTTGGTATCGGCGCCGTGCTGACTCAGACCGTTGATGGCCAAGAACAGGTCATCTGTTACATTAGTCGGACTCTTACGAAGCCTGAGCGTAATTTTTCGGTTACGGAACGCGAATGTTTGGCCGTCCTTTGGGCCATAGAGAAGTTACGTCCGTATTTAGAAGGCACTCACTTCACAGTCATTACTGACCATCATTCACTTATCTGGCTAAATAATCTTAAGGAACCAACCGGGAGACTCGCCCGTTGGGCTGTTCGTATCCAACAATACGACTTTACGATCAAACACCGGAAGGGAAAAGACCACGTTGTCCCGCATGCCGATCTCGTGGGCCGTCACCAATAAAACTAAGGTATTTGTAACCATTGAATCATAACCATTGTTGCGGTGTTGCTTCCGCTTGTACCCTCGCTTCGCGGGGGCGTATTTGTGTGCCGCGGTACTCCATGTGACTAACTTCTTGTGCGCGAGCTTTGCGCCTAACCATGTGAATAATTGCTGAACTCTTGGCATACGTGCTGTAAGGCTGCATCGCCAGTTTGGTCGCAGTAAAATTGCATGTGCGCTTATCTAATTAAGAGACGCTTTATTCTTGGTCGATTTGTGCATGTTCTGTTTCAGCGTGCCCCCATCATTGAGAAGATAAATGTACGGTGGGGCCAGTGAGATCAGAGCGTGCAGGTAAGCTTGGTGGTGACATTGCCGTGGCTGAAAGAGCCCCACTTCATGGTCTAAGTATTTTTGCCATCACGAAATCGTTGTGTGAGTTTATAATTCACGAGTACCCCTATCGACGGAGTGTCTTGAATACTTGGCCCCCGTCCAACCGCCCAGGCCCGGTTATTCGAGTTAAGACAGGCTTGGTGGCGCCCTCTTTATTTTACCGTTATTTACCGACCCTCTGGCCGTTACCCTTAGATAATCTCGTTAAGAACCCCCCCCCCCCCCAACTCCACTGAAAGCCTAGCCGGCATATCTTGTTGCGGTTGGGTAGCGGCCTAGGAGAACTTTCGTCCCGATTTCGTCCATTACGGCACGCGCCGGCCGTTTCGTTTATGTATGAGCCGGTGCGGTGTCGTAAAGTCAGTTCAAGACCGTAACAAGCTTTTGGCGCCCAACGTGGGGCCTGTTGTTTGTTGTTGTTGTTGGACTGTGATAGTCTCGTTAAGCCCATCCGTTGTGCGTCTTAATTTTGACGCTTTAACGTCTGAGACCTTGTTTGTTTTTTTTCTCGTCAGGCCACCCGTTGTCTGCCTAATTGTGGTTATTCCGACGTGTCGCCCCTTGTTGCGTGACAACGCCCGACCCCATTTTGGATTTTTTTCCCTCTCTCTTTCTTTCTTTCGTTCCCTTTTACGTTGTGCGCCTCGATTTCGGGCACAGTACTGTCTGTAACCATTGTTGGTCGGTAGCAGGCTTGTTAAGCCATTCGTTGACCGCCTAGTTTTTGGGATTTGTTCTTTTTTGTTCGTATTCGGTCTTTTCGCAAAGAATATGGACAGATAGTCCCGTTAAGCCATCGGTCGTGTGAAAGGTAGCAAACCACTTTTTCCCGATTTCTCCCGTCTTGGCCGTCTACGATTTGGTTCGGATATCTGACGTAATTGACTTACCAAACACGCGCTAACGTTTTCCTTTTATGCGACGTATAATATAAGTCGTTCCTTTTCCGTTTGTAAACATGGTGCTAAAGCTACACATTGAACGTCTGCTTCGCGCGGAGGCTGAATACGAGTTGAGAATCAGAGGCCGTGATGCTTCCGGCACGGTTACCTTGTTGCGCTCCCGGTTACGCGACGTATTGAGAGAGGAGGGACGCGCAGATATGGATACGCGACCGACGTACCCGTATACATTCGAGGAGGATCTCGCGGCCGTGACAACATTGATTAGCGAATTAGAGGAAAAGATTCAGATATATTTAGCTAACCCGACTAAAGAAGTAGCGGCTACGATCGAAACGAAATTTTATCACGGAATGAACCGTCTGACGAATAGTTCAGCTATAACTGAGGAAGAGCGAGCGCTCAAACAAAAAGCATTCGCGGAATTATCACTCACACGTTCAACCTACGAACTTAACCAAGTAAAGCTAGGGTCGTCTACGACTACGGCTGAGGAGGAAAGCACCGCAACGCTGCCATCGACGTCCGGTGTCGCACCTATAATTACCGTCGCGACGACGACTACGACTACGACGGCGGCAACTATGTCGACTCCGAGTTTTGTTTCGCCGATGTCGCGTACGATCTCATTTAAGGCAAACCCTGTTTCGAAATGGAACATACAATTCTCAGGTGACCCGAAAGGTCTATCGGTCAACGCTTTCATTGCCTGCTAATTATGATGAACGGTTGTTGGACGAAATTAGACGTCGCACGCAAGGCCCTACGGAAAGTATGGGCATTTATATCGCTATCATGCGCACAATGTTTTCGCGCCTGACTGAAGCGATTCCCGAGGAGAGACAGTTACGTATTTTGTTACATAATATTTCACCATTATACCAAACCCAGGGAAACGACCCCGCGAGACGCTGGACAGTCGAGCAGTGCCCTCGCGCGTGTTTAGCAATTCGACTAAATTTATGAAGGGACTTATCAAGGAGCGCGAGACCAAATTTAAGAAAAATAAAGTCATTCTCGATTACGTATTAGAAAGGTCATCTGATGACCGTTGACCGCATGTGACCGTTGAAATTATGGGTTTCGAGTTGTTAGCTTTGTTGGACTCAGGAGCGAATCGAACGATCTTAGGAGCCAAGGGTTGGGACGTGTTGCGTACTGTAGGCCTGCGCGTAAATAAGAAGCTGAGACCCGTTTGCTCAGTGGCGAATGGACAGACCGTAACCAGTCTAGGTACCCTTCACTTACCTATCCGTTTAAATAACAGAGTGGTAACTATCGATGTTTTAATAGTTCCGGAGGTTCCGCACACCCTAATCCTAGGTATAGACTTTTGGAAGTCAGTGGGAATAGTCCCAAACGTGTTTCGAGGGGAGTGGGAATTCTCAAAACCCGGCTTAGTGGCCATTGATACTCCTACCGGTAATTTGCAGTTTAAGTTCGACCTGAACTCGGATCAACGAACCCAATTAGACACTCTCGTGAACCGACATTTTACTATCGCTAAACCCGAACTCGGCAGCGCCAAGTACGTTCAACATAAAATCACTACTGAGGCGGCACCGATTAAACAAAGGTACTATCCGGTCTCTCCCGCAATGCAAGCGCATATCGATGCTGAGTTGGACAGTATGCTTAAATCAGGCGTTGTGGAACGTTCTCGTCCAGCCTGGTCGAGCCCGATTTTACTAATTAAAAAGAAAGATGGAACCTATCGTTTCTGCGTTGACTTTCGTAAATTAAATAGCGTCACCGAGAAGGACGCCTACCCGATACCTTACGTGTCTTCGATTTTGGACCGCTTACGCGATGCCCGGTTCATGACGTCGCTTGATATCAAATCCGCGTACTGGCAAATTGAAATGGAAGATAAATCTAAGGAACTAACGGCTTTTACAGTACCCGGGCGCGGTTTGTTTCAATTTACTCGCATGCCCTTTGGGCTTCATAACGCGCCAGCGACTTGGCAACGTTTTGTCGACCATGTGTTGGGTCCCGAATTGGAACCTTACGTCTTTGTCTATTTAGATGACGTGATTATTTGTACCCCGACTTTCGAAAAACACGTCGAGATTCTAGACGAAGTATTGCAGCGACTAAACGACGCTGGTTTAACACTGGGACGTGATAAATGTCATTTTTGCCAACCGAAATTACGATACCTGGGCTATGTCGTTAACGCCCAAGGACTTTTAGTCGACCCCGATAAAGTTTCGGCGATTCTCAACTTGCCGCGGCCTAGAAACGTTTCAGAAATACGGCAAGTAGTCGGCATGGCATCGTGGTACCGGCGTTTCATACCAAATTACTCAGCCATTATTGCTCCGCTGACGTCGTTATTGAAAAAGTTTCAGAAATTTGAGTGGACCGAGTCATGCGAAGTCGCATTTACAACCATCAAAAATTGCCTAGTTTTGGCACCCATTTTGTCGTGTCCCGATTTTTCTCTCCCGTTTATCGTACAGACGGACGCTTCCAATGTTGGTATCGGCGCCGTGCTGACTCAGACCGTTGATGGCCAAGAACAGGTCATCTGTTACATTAGTCGGACTCTTACGAAGCCTGAGCGTAATTTTTCGGTTACGGAACGCGAATGTTTGGCCGTCCTTTGGGCCATAGAGAAGTTACGTCCGTATTTAGAAGGCACTCACTTCACAGTCATTACTGACCATCATTCACTTATCTGGCTAAATAATCTTAAGGAACCAACCGGGAGACTCGCCCGTTGGGCTGTTCGTATCCAACAATACGACTTTACGATCAAACACCGGAAGGGAAAAGACCACGTTGTCCCGCATGCCGATCTCGTGGGCCGTCACCAATAAAACTAAGGTATTTGTAACCATTGAATCATAACCATTGTTGCGGTGTTGCTTCCGCTTGTACGCTCGCTTCGCGGGGGCGTATTTGTGTGCCGCGGTACTCCATGTGACTAACTTCTTGTGCGCGAGCTTTGCGCCTAACCATGTGAATAATTGCTGAACTCTTGGCATACGTGCTGTAAGGCTGCATCGCCAGTTTGGTCGCAGTAAAATTGCATGTGCGCTTATCTAATTAAGAGACGCTTTATTCTTGGTCGATTTGTGCATGTTCTGTTTCAGCGTGCGCCCATCATTGAGAAGATAAATGTACGGTGGGGCCAGTGAGATCAGAGCGTGCAGGTAAGCTTGGTGGTGACATTGCCGTGGCTGAAAGAGCCCCACTTCATGGTCTAAGTATTTTTGCCATCACGAAATCGTTGTGTGAGTTTATAATTCACGAGTACCCCTATCGACGGAGTGTCTTGAATACTTGGCCCCCGTCCAACCGCCCAGGCCCGGTTATTCGAGTTAAGACAGGCTTGGTGGCGCCCTCTTTATTTTACCGTTATTTACCGACCCTCTGGCCGTTACCCTTAGATAATCTCGTTAAGAACCCCCCCCCCCCAACTCCACTGAAAGCCTAGCCGGCATATCTTGTTGCGGTTGGGTAGCGGCCTAGGAGAACTTTCGTCCCGATTTCGTCCATTACGGCACGCGCCGGCCGTTTCGTTTATGTATGAGCCGGTGCGGTGTCGTAAAGTCAGTTCAAGACCGTAACAAGCTTTTGGCGCCCAACGTGGGGCCTGTTGTTTGTTGTTGTTGTTGGACTGTGATAGTCTCGTTAAGCCCATCCGTTGTGCGTCTTAATTTTGACGCTTTAACGTCTGAGACCTTGTTTGTTTTTTTTCTCGTCAGGCCACCCGTTGTCTGCCTAATTTTGGTTATTCCGACGTGTCGCCCCTTGTTGCGTGACAACGCCCGACCCCATTTTGGATTTTTTTCCCTCTCTCTTTCTTTCTTTCGTTCCCTTTTACGTTGTGCGCCTCGATTTCGGGCACAGTACTGTCTGTAACCATTGTTGGTCGGTAGCAGGCTTGTTAAGCCATTCGTTGACCGCCTAGTTTTTGGGATTTGTTCTTTTTCGTTCGTATTCGGTCTTTTCGCAAAGAATATGGACAGATAGTCCCGTTAAGCCATCGGTCGTGTGAAAGGTAGCAAACCACTTTTTCCCGATTTCTCCCGTCTTGGCCGTCTACGATTTGGTTCGGATATCTGACGTAATTGACTTACCAAACACGCGCTAACGTTTTCCTTTTATGCGACGTATAATATAAGTCGTTCCTTTTCCGTTTGTAAACATGGTGCTAAAGCTACACATTGAACGTCTGCTTCGCGCGGAGGCTGAATACGAGTTGAGAATCAGAGGCCGTGTTGCTTCCGGCACGGTTACCTTGTTGCGCTCCCGGTTACGCGACGTATTGAGAGAGGAGGGACGCGCAGATATGGATACGCGACCGACGTACCCGTATACATTCGAGGAGGATCTCGCGGCCGTGACAACATTGATTAGCGAATTAGAGGAAAAGATTCAGATATATTTAGCTAACCCGACTAAAGAAGTAGCGGCTACGATCGAAACGAAATTTTATCACGGAATGAACCGTCTGACGAATAGTTCAGCTATAACTGAGGAAGAGCGAGCGCTCAAACAAAAAGCATTCGCGGAATTATCACTCACACGTTCAACCTACGAACTTAACCAAGTAAAGCTAGGGTCGTCTACGACTACGGCTGAGGAGGAAAGCACCGCAACGCTGCCATCGACGTCCGGTGTCGCACCTATAATTACCGTCGCGACGACGACTACGACTACGACGGCGGCAACTATGTCGACTCCGAGTTTTGTTTCGCCGATGTCGCGTACGATCTCATTTAAGGCAAACCCTGTTTCGAAATGGAACATACAATTCTCAGGTGACCCGAAAGGTCTATCGGTCAACGCTTTCATTGCCTGCTAATTATGATGAACGGTTGTTGGACGAAATTAGACGTCGCACGCAAGGCCCTACGGAAAGTATGGGCATTTATATCGCTATCATGCGCACAATGTTTTCGCGCCTGACTGAAGCGATTCCCGAGGAGAGACAGTTACGTATTTTGTTACATAATATTTCACCATTATACCAAACCCAGGGAAACGACCCCGCGAGACGCTGGACAGTCGAGCAGTGCCCTCGCGCGTGTTTAGCAATTCGACTAAATTTATGAAGGGACTTATCAAGGAGCGCGAGACCAAATTTAAGAAAAATAAAGTCATTCTCGATTACGTATTAGAAAGGTCATCTGATGACCGTTGACCGCATGTGACCGTTGAAATTATGGGTTTCGAGTTGTTAGCTTTGTTGGACTCAGGAGCGAATCGAACGATCTTAGGAGCCAAGGGTTGGGACGTGTTGCGTACTGTAGGCCTACGCGTAAATAAGAAGCTGAGACCCGTTTGCTCAGTGGCGAATGGACAGACCGTAACCAGTCTAGGTACCCTTCACTTACCTATCCGTTTAAATAACAGAGTGGTAACTATCGATGTTTTAATAGTTCCGGAGGTTCCGCACACCCTAATCCTAGGTATAGACTTTTGGAAGTCAGTGGGAATAGTCCCAAACGTGTTTCGAGGGGAGTGGGAATTCTCAAAACCCGGCTTAGTGGCCATTGATACTCCTACCGGTAATTTGCAGTTTAAGTTCGACCTGAACTCGGATCAACGAACCCAATTAGACACTCTCGTGAACCGACATTTTACTATCGCTAAACCCGAACTCGGCAGCGCCAAGTACGTTCAACATAAAATCACTACTGAGGCGGCACCGATTAAACAAAGGTACTATCCGGTCTCTCCCGCAATGCAGGCGCATATCGATGCTGAGTTGGACAGTATGCTTAAATCAGGCGTTGTGGAACGTTCTCGTTCAGCCTGGTCGAGCCCGATTTTACTAATTAAAAAGAAAGATGGAACCTATCGTTTCTGCGTTGACTTTCGTAAATTAAATAGCGTCACCGAGAAGGACGCCTACCCGATACCTTACGTGTCTTCGATTTTGGACCGCTTACGCGATGCCCGGTTCATGACGTCGCTTGATATCAAATCCGCGTACTGGCAAATTGAAATGGAAGATAAATCTAAGGAACTAACGGCTTTTACAGTACCCGGGCGCGGTTTGTTTCAATTTACTCGCATGCCCTTTGGGCTTCATAACGCGCCAGCGACTTGGCAACGTTTTGTCGACCATGTGTTGGGTCCCGAATTGGAACCTTACGTCTTTGTCTATTTAGATGACGTGATTATTTGTACCCCGACTTTCGAAAAACACGTCGAGATTCTAGACGAAGTATTGCAGCGACTAAACGACGCTGGTTTAACACTGGGACGTGATAAATGTCATTTTTGCCAACCGAAATTACGATACCTGGGCTATGTCGTTAACGCCCAAGGACTTTTAGTCGACCCCGATAAAGTTTCGGCGATTCTCAACTTGCCGCGGCCTAGAAACGTTTCAGAAATACGGCGAGTAGTCGGCATGGCATCGTGGTACCGGCGTTTCATACCAAATTACTCAGCCATTATTGCTCCGCTGACGTCGTTATTGAAAAAGTTTCAGAAATTTGAGTGGACCGAGTCATGCGAAGTCGCATTTACAACCATCAAAAATTGCCTAGTTTTGGCACCCATTTTGTCGTGTCCCGATTTTTCTCTCCCGTTTATCGTACAGACGGACGCTTCCAATGTTGGTATCGGCGCCGTGCTGACTCAGACCGTTGATGGCCAAGAACAGGTCATCTGTTACATTAGTCGGACTCTTACGAAGCCTGAGCGTAATTTTTCGGTTACGGAACGCGAATGTTTGGCCGTCCTTTGGGCCATAGAGAAGTTACGTCCGTATTTAGAAGGCACTCACTTCACAGTCATTACTGACCATCATTCACTTATCTGGCTAAATAATCTTAAGGAACCAACCGGGAGATTCGCCCGTTGGGCTGTTCGTATCCAACAATACGACTTTACGATCAAACACCGGAAGGGAAAAGACCACGTTGTCCCGGATGCGCTATCCCGTGCTATACCCGAAATAGATGTAGTCTCAGTCGTCGATTCTGGAGAACCCGAGGCCGGCGTTCACACGCCGAGTGACAGTCAAACTGACCGTTGGTATAGGCGCATGTGTACGCGCGTCGTAGAAAAACCATTCAAGTATTCGGCGTGGAAACTATCGCGAGGGAAATTGTTTAAACATATTAACGTAAAATACCCCGAATTGGACGAAGGCACGAGTTGGAAAGAGGTGGTTCCGAAGCCTCAACGTGCCGAGTTTCTTCGCAAAAACCATGATGAAGCTACCGCAGGCCATTTAGGCATTTATAAGACCTACGGCCGTATCGCTCAGCAGTATTACTGGCCTAAACTTAAGGCGGATGTGACCCGTTACGTTAACCGTTGCGCGACGTGCCTAGCGCAGAAACCCGAACAAAAACGCCCGGCCGGCTTGATGTGTCGTCACCCCGTGGTGGATAAGCCGTGGCAAATGATATCTATCGACATTGTAGGGCCGTTGCCCCGTTCAAAGAAAGGCTACGTGTATATTCTGTCCGTGACTGACTACTTTACTAAATTTACCCCTTTTCTTCCCATTGCGTACCGCCACTGCGACCGCGGTGACTCAGAAAATTGAGAACGACGTTTTCTTGCTCTTTGGAGCACCTCAGTACGTCTTGGTTGACAATGGCGTACAGTTTCGCAATAGAGAATTCCGACAACTTACCGATACATATAAATCACGAATTATCTTTAACGCGCATTACCATGCGCAGGCCAACCCCGTAGAACGCGTTAATCGAGTATTAAAAACTATGCTAGCGTCGTACGTGAAAGACAACCACAGGGAGTGGGATAAATATTTGTCTAAAGTCGCTTGCGCAGTGCGTACCGCAGTACAGGAAGTCACCGGCATGACCCCATATTTCGCCAATTTCGGCAGAGAGATACAGTTAGAGGGGACGCGCGCCAATAACCCCGAGGAGGTAGATGTTTCGGAACAAATACGAGTAGAAAGTCGCGAAGACTTATTACGACGGACTCCCGCGTTAAGGTCGGTATATGAAGACATAGTTAAACGACTAGACGTGGCGTACAAAGCCTCCAAGGCGACATACGATTTGCGAAACCCGGGCGGCTCAGTTTGCCGTTGGCGATACCGTCTGGCGACGAAATTACGTACTTTCCGATGCGGCGAAATATTTTAACGCCAAGTTGGCTCCGAAATTTATAGGACCGTTTTATATCAATCGGCAAGTTTCGCCAAAAGGCACGTGGCACGCAAAAGACCTAAAACCCAATCCCACAGGCGCTTAGTCTACTAACGCCCGTTTTTTACTTACCCCCCCCCCCATTTTTTAGGCCTTGACGGCCATACCGCCGGCTTAGAGCCGTATCTTCAGTAGCCTTTCCTTTCTGCGAGCTTCCTTGTTGTGGGAACCCCACAATGCGCCGATCCCGTGACGCGCAACGTGCCCTCTTCATGTGGCTTGTGGGACAGGTTGCGAGGGACTTATCCCTTACCCCACCCCCCGCCGACAAATTTTCACCATGTTCTTTTGGAATGGTTGGTCGGAAGTGTGCATGGGAGTAAGACGTTCTATTGACCCGATTTTGACGAGCGCTAACCCCACGTTTTTTAACGGTTTCAATTTGGAACCCCAAACCCTCCTTCTCTATGTTCTATCTTTACCTTTCTTTTCCCCTTATCACTACTATCTACCGTGTCCCGGCGACAACTACCCAACCCCTTTGTTCTCTTTCTTTTTCCACCTTCCAAAACCGCACTGTTAGGCGACCGTCATGGACCCGGTGTTAAGGTCCAGTCGGCGTTTCGTGGCCGTCGCCGCAGTGCATGCCACACCCGTTTCGGGTCTGGTCGGTTACCTTTTTTTTTTTGGTAGTTTTGGTGGTCGGTTATCGAGGGGGGGACTCTTTCAAGTAAGGGGAGTGTCAGGTCATTTTGTATTTTAATTAGCCACCTAGGCTTTAGGGCAGCGTGCCCGTATGTTAAACCCTTTTAGTTACTTATTTGGCTTCATCGCCTAATTCCATAATAATGATTTTGCACATATTTGGCCTCAAGCGCAGTATTTCTCGTCATCTGGGGCACCCCGTTGTTGGTACTTTAACAGCCGGGTGTTAACGCTCGCAAGATTTCCGAACCTTCTAGAAATCGCGCTCTCTTTGTCACCGGAACGTATTTGTTTTATTGGGCGCATCGCCATTGGCTGTCGAGAGTCACGTGGTAACGCCGTTTTGGCTCACGCCACTTAGGGCGTCGTAACGCTTCTTGCTCGGCAGTTCAACTCAGGCCATTGAACAAGGGAGGTGTGTGTCGTTTAGCGGCGATCTTATTACGCCAAGGCGTAGGTGTGATGGAATTCCATGCCCGGTTCTACGTCGTCACGTAAGGGAGTGCTCCCTTTAGCTCGTTGTGCGAGGATCCCGTTGAGTTAGGACATGATTGGGCTAGCTTTGCCGTCGTAGCGGCGTTTGTTGAAGCGCCAGCCTTTGTCGCCATTTTGGGCGCATCCAGACCATCCACACCGTCGGCCGTTTTAGCGGCGAATTAATTGCCACAGGCAACCTGTTTCCCGCCAGCTGGGGCGCATGCCGATCTCGTGAGCCGTCACCAATAAAATTAAGGTATTTGTAACCATTGAATCATAACCATTGTTGCGGTGTTGCTTCCGCTTGTACGCTTGCTTCGCGGGGGCGTATTTGTGTGCCGCGGTACTCCATGTGACTAACTTCTTGTGCGCGAGCTTTGCGCCTAACCATGTGAATAATTGCTGAACTCTTGGCATACGTGCTGTAAGGCGGCATCGCCAGTTTGGTCGCAGTAAAATTGCATGTGCGCGAACTTGATGTGAAATCATGTGCACCGTTAAAAATGTACCCTTCGCACCTTAAATTGTTGTCGCGAAGTGGCGTCGCTCGTTTTTAATCTAATCACTTCCCTCACTTGGGCTTTGCTGTGTTTGCCCCAAATTATCATGTGAGCCAGATCACTTCTTATCAGGGCGGTGCCATATACGCCAAGTTTTGTGCGAGACCTTTCGTATGTTAGCAACCTCGTCGTGTTCGGCTCGTTGAGTGTTACACGAAGTTATCGATCGCTTGGGCGGCGTAGCACCAGCTGTGTCATATTCTAAATTCGCCTGCGGGCGTTAGGCTATGGAAGCCCCCTTTTCGGCCAAATATATCTCAGTAACGCGCCCCCTTTTTGCCTTGCGAATTGGGTTTCTAACTAATTCGCCGCATCTCTTTGCGGCGCCGGATTCTGCCGACAGCTACGCTGTTCTGGTCGCCTTTGCTGTTGCATAACTCGATTTTTATGAACAAACGTTCCCTTTGTGGGACTCATATGTCAAACTGCTCTTGATTTTGTACAGTTATGGGTGTTGTTTAGTAACAGTAGCGCGCCTATCAGCTGATGCTTATTTATAAGAATTAACCCATTGTTTGCGGCACGCTTTGCTGCCCCAATGTAAGAATTGAATAACAGACGCTTATCTAATTAAGAGACGCTTTATTCTTGGTCGATTTGTGCATGTTCTGTTTCAGCGTGCGCCCATCATTGAGAAGATAACTGTACGGTGGGGCCAGTGAGATCAGAGCGTGCAGGTAAGCTTGGTGGTGACATTGCCGTGGCTGAAAGAGCCCCACTTCATGGTCTAAGTATTTTTGCCATCACGAAATCGTTGTGTGAGTTTATAATTCACGAGTACCCCTATCGACGGAGTGTCTTGAATACTTCGCCCCCGTCCAACCGCCCAGGCCCGGTTATTCGGGTTAAGACAGGCTTGGTGGCGCCCTCTTTATTTTACCGTTATTTACCGACCCTCTGGCCGTTACCCTTAGATAATCTCGTTAAGAACCCCTTCCCCCCAACTCCACTGAAAGCCTAGCCGGCATATCTTGTTGCGGCTGGGTAGCGGCCTAGGAGAACTTCCGTCCCGATTTCGTCCATTACGGCACGCGCCGGCCGTTTCGTTTATGTATGAGCCGGTGCGGTGTCGTAAAGTCAATTCAAGACCGTAACAAACTCTTGACATAAGTTATAGGCATTAACATAATATATAACACTGCTTTAAAAAATGTTATCACCATTATTCATTTACTCCAAACCTGCGTATTTTCTAGTTTCTTCGTTGATAGCAGATGGAAGACCATAGAACGCAAAAAGTTTATTCTTAAAACTCAGGCCCTCCAAAAAATTAAAATCTCCGGCAACAATGTTTGCATATGGATAAGTCGGTAGAGTTATTTCAAGAACGTCTTGCATTTTATCGAAAAATGTATTTGTCTTCCCAATTAAACTTGGAATGCGATATATATAACAGAATTTAATTTGGGAACATTGATAGCTGCAATCTCAATCAGTAATTCTTGCGTTAGATTATTTATTAGCTTTATAGATTTTGGTAAAGTCTTCTTTCTTTATGTAGATTCCAACACCTCCACCATTATTTAGCTTTCTGCAGAAAGAATGTGCAAGATTGTAATAATCTAAATTCCGTAACTTTTGTAATTCTTTGTCCAGCGAATGCTCGCAAAGACATACGATGTCCACATTATACAGTGACCGCCAACAAGTCGGCATAGTATGGGATTTTTTTTTATTTTTGTTTTTTCAAAAACTTTTTAAGTCAACAGTTTCTGCTTGTCTAAAACCCTATCATATACACCGAGTGATTTTTACTGATTTAGAAAATAGAGTTTTTCAAAATTGTCAAAATCCAAAAAATGGCATTTTTCGAAAATTAAGTAAGATTTCAATGAGACTTTTGAGTGTGCTATTTTTAGCTAACTAAACAATCTCAAAACACCTAATTTTTTTAACTTGAGCTAAGAATGACTTTCAATTTTTTTAATATTTTTCAAAATTTCACATACCAAGACTTAATATTAAAAATCTAATGTTCTATGTGAAGACCTTAAATATTTATAATTGGAAAAAATAATATAAAATGTTAATTACTTCTTTAGATTTTTTATTATTTACCGAAAAGTAGTAGGTATGTTTGTATAATTTTTGCGTGTTTTATGCAAGGCGCTTTTTAAGAGAAATATTTTTCAATTTAAGTGGCTTCTAGAAATTCTAATCTAGCCCTGTTAATGAATTACTGTTACAAAAATCCTGTAATGGTCTTTTAAGTGAAACTTAAATTATTTGTCCATTTCGTAATTCTGCAATTTCCACGGGCGGAGTAACGCCGAGCGAATAGGCAACTGGTTTTGCTGTAAACGTATATTTTGTCGAATGCAGTCCTCTGCTTAGTACAGTTCCCTACAAACTACAATCTTTTCGCTAAGGGCAGTCATTCGTCGCTAGATGGCGATATAGTTTGGCGTCATTTCCGTCCGCAAAATTTTCATGGAGAGTCGTTTTTGACCTCATGGTTTTAGTTTTTGATCTTTGGCCATCGGCCGGTTTAAAACTTCCTCAGATGTTGTGTTGAGCTTTTTGAATTGCTAGCAGTGTCAAGCTAATGCAGGACAATCGATTAAGGCATATTTTGGACCCGAAAACATGCAGAGATGAATTGACTGAGTGAGCACATTTTTGAGGTTGTGTGAGATTCTGGCAGATTTTTCTGGTAAGGCATTTTGTTCTTGGTGGTTAATTTGCTAATTTGAAATGTACGAGGGCAAGATGATAATTAGTTAGCCTCCACATATTTTAAATACATAAATATAAATGTATATTCAAAAATGTCAACTTCCATCTTTGAATTGGCAATACTGAAAATATATAGTCCATCTGTAAAATAGTTTGTTGTTAGCAGCTGTTGAATTTGTTTAACAATGAAAAATACTGGCGATTGTGTGATTATTTAATGTTTGCATACAAAAGTCTTAAAAGGTGCAAACATTTTTGAATAGACGAAAACTGTTCTGGGTGAATGTGCTCCATCATATACAATAAAAAAAATAGATAGTTAAATTTAATAGGGCTGCACCAGCGTCCAAGACAAGCACCGCTCTCAATGCTAAAGAACTGTCACTACAACAGAAATGTTTCAAATGTTTGTATAGAAAACTGGTACAGCTAGTTTTAGGTTGGTTATACAACGTATGAATAATATGTTGGTGGCACTGTAAGTCTATGGTAAATTCGAGGTTAGCAGGTTAGGTTTTCCGTCAGTTTTGACACAAACTGACACAAAACCTAAGATAAGCCAGCAAATTTTTTTGGAGCTTTCCGGAATCGGTACAGGAAGAGTGCACTGGTAAATTGAAATATTTCGAAATACAATTTGATTATTATGCTAACACAATATACAGGCTGGTCCTGAAATAATTGGTATGTTGAGAAAACATTCGAGCGAAGCCGAAAAATGGTTTCACTATGCTTTTAAGAAGTCAATGAAGGCAATATGTATCTCTTTGTTATATTATCTGCACCTATCTAGAATTTTCTTCAAGATAAATATTTGATCTGTAACTGAACAGCCTGGTCTAAAACCTGCTTGATATTCCGATATATCTCTTTCTGTGTAACTTTGCAGTTTGTTTCTTATTACCGTAGCCAATATTTTATATGTCGTGTCTAAAAGTGCTATTCCCCTGTAGATATTGTACTCGTTCTTTTTTCCTTTTTCAAAAATCGGAGTAATTACTGCCTGTGACCATTCTTTTGGGATTTCTTCTTTTTGCCAGATTTTCTTAATTAAGTTATGTATCTCTGTAGTCAAGTTTTCTCCTCCGTACTAAGTAGCTCATTTTTTACTCCGTTTTCGCCTGGTGCTTTGCCATTTTTTAATTTTGCTATTATAGTTTTTATTTCTTCTCTTGTCGGTACCTCTATGTTACTTTCCGTTTCCTCTTCTTCTTCCTCTGCTGTCTCAGGGTTTACCCTTTCTTCATTTTCTAAGGTTGTTCCTTCTTCTTCATTAAGTAGCCTCTGGAAGTAGCGTTTCCAACCTAGTAGGGTTTGATCTTCGCCATTTGCCCTTTCCTACCTTTCATCGATAACAGCTATTGGTGTCTGCTGGTAACCTCTTCTTCTCTGCTTTATTTCTTGGTAAACATTTTTCATTTCATTATTTTTAAAATATTCCTGTCTTTTCCACCTGGTTTTGGCAGTATTTTCATTTTGCTTCTATGTATGTTCTTTTTGTCTTTTTGCTCTGAATTCTGTACGCTTCCATTTCTTCTTGTCTTCCTGTTACCAACATTTTTTTCCTAGCTTCTAATTTCTTTTCTCGTTCATTTTCACAATCCCTGTTGAACCATTTGTTTGTTCTCTTTTCTCTTTTTCCTTATTACTTGTTTTGCTGCGCTCTTTATCAGTTCTTTTACAGTATTCGCCAAAAAAAACTACCAAAAATAAAAAAATTATATTTATTAATTTGTATAAAGCATGTGTTCAAAATGTGCAACGTATCGACGCAAACCAGCTTCATAACAATTCTGCAAATCATGAAACATATTTGTAAAGAGTGGTTGCTGCAAACGCCTAAAATATGTTATTATCCGTTGACGAAGTTCTCTAATACTTCCTGGCGGATTTTCTGATCGAAATATTGAATCCGCTACCAGTGCGACGAAATTTCTCAACAACCGCTAGCATTACAGCTTTACTGGGGGCTGCTTGGTTAAACTGTTGCTGATATTTTTCTGAGACCTGTTTTAAACTTGGGCCGTCATTCCTTCTAACTCCGTATGACCGGAAATAATGCTCTACTAAAAAAACTTTTTCTTCAGTTGAAAGAACCATGATAGAGAAAAATGTTAACTGTAACGTAATGTTAAGGTGACAACTAATGACAAGTAAGCCAAATATGACAAATGCAATTTGCATGAGCAATTTCTCAGCATATAGATTTCGGTACTGTTTATTTTGGCGGATATCGTATTTCTTTGCAGTTTCTTTCCATATCCTCCTGCTCTGTTTTCCTTTCTTTTAATCCTTCCATTTTTGCTACATACAAACATATATTCAATTTTATGTATAGTATAGATCATTTATTTATTTAGAGCATGGCATGCACTATTGCCTTCGTAGAAAACTGGTACAGCCAAATTTGAACAAATTTAATCGAGCTGTAATCAAAATTAAACATTATATAAAACTGTCAAGTTATGAAACGATAAAGAAGCCGACCTGCAATTAATAAAATTAAGCAATGGTAGTAAGGAAAAATCGCAGATCAACCCCCCCTACAGTTTATACACCACGGCAGCTCTGAAAACTCTTTACTTACCGCGATGTCCGAGCTAACTCAATTTCGGCGGCCTTGGATCGTAGGTTCAAATCAACAGCCGTGTACCCTGGAATGTCTTCAAAAAAGGAAAGGAAATGGGCGCCAGAAATCAAATGATTTCAAAAAATTTAAATGAACTACAAGTGACTAGCGTTTAATTAATAATTAATAAATGGACTTGTAGAGTGAGTAATAAATAACCAAAATAATTAAAATGCAATTAAATTCAAGACAAGGTTGTGTACATTAACTGAAGGTTGCGACACGCATAAAAATCAAAAAAACCTTTCGGGTTATTCTAATAACTGTAACTTCAAATCAATCGTGAGATATACATACCTAGTAATTTCATAAAACAATTCTGTTTAGGCTATTGAAATAAAAAAGGCGTGAATGCACCTTTTACAAAGGGTCAATACACATCAAAATTGTTGCTTTAAATATTGATCAAGATTAAATATAATAATATCCAGATACATATCAAACAAAGGCATGAATTAAATTGAACTATATAATCAAGTAATGACAGTGATTGTGAAAGCAAATCTTTTGGTTTCGGAATTCAAATTCCAAATATTAAATATAATTAACGGAAAATAATTGTAAACAGCCGAGCCAAATCAATTCGAAGGCCGGGACAACCATCTGCTTTGAATATACTGATTACCCCTAAGGGCGGCACTAACCTTGAGTTCCTGGCACTCGCTAATCACCGACGGAAAAACTAGTCAGGGGTTGCTATACCAAACAGCCAGAAGTTCCCTAATGGGCCCGTGATCGAAGCAAAATCACTTCCCAGGTTGAAGCATTAAGACTGGACATTATCCGGCGGAGTCGAAAATTAGAGCAATTTTCCGGTTTAAACTATTATATAAGAGCTAAGAGAAAATGTAATTACTATGGGAATAACAAAACAGAAAAGCGCCATCGTAACTGATCATAATCAGCCCTTGGAAACACAATGCCCATAAAAATTGGTTGAGCGCACGTAATTTGACTTAATTAAAATCAAACCTCAGCCGCGCCGGTGGCGGCGGGCTCAAGAGAGAACAGCAAGTGCCTCGGCGAAAAATTCGCTTCCAAAGGAAAGCTCGCATTACAACGGCCTGTGATAACAGATAGCACGGGTCAAAAGTGCATCGCGGGAACGAAAGAAACTCGATCCAGGTACAAAATAAGCTGCTTTGGAAAATTTAAGAATTCGAAATGCAAAGGATTTATAATTCAAATAAAAATATACAGGTTAGGCCTGAAATAAATTGGTTAACTGGCGAAACAATTAAGCGGAGCCAAAAATTTGTTTCAGTTACAATGGCATCTTTAAACAAAGCTCCAAAAACTATTTGAACCAGATTGAGATGGGGTAAACATAATGGCAATTGCAAGTGGGCTCATTGTTAAAAAGAACATGGTCTTACTCACTAAGAAAAACTAACAATACTGGAACTATTAGAAGAAAACAAGGCACAATTATGCAATTAAAATTTTCAAAAATTATGGTTACTTGAGGCCTTAGTTTTCTATGAAAGCAATGATACATATAAATCGGCTAAAATCAAAAGCCGACAAATCCACTTTTCTCTGTTTGCCGTAAAATGTGAAAAGCGTTTCTGATAGTTATTTTACTATTATTGCCAATAAAATCGGTTCCTAGACGTAATATATAAAGCATATATGGCATTCCCAACATTTTGGCTCCTTTGCATATACATCAGACTAGGACATACAGGTTTAAATATTGGAGTTGTCGAGTTTTGAAACTAATATTGACTTGTCGTTGTTTATAGCTAAATTCTATATGAAAACAGGACTTTTATAAATTCAAAAGTTTATTAAGAACTCAAAACAAAATTATCTTAACTTAAAAAAATTCTTAAACTAATATCTAAATAATCAAATCTGGTAGTCGGGCATTACTTCGCATAAACATATAGTGCTGAAAGAAAGCGTCACATGACACTTTTAACAGTCACTGATTGGTTGTATCTGGATCTGTCGGATTTTGATACTAGCATAGAAATGGATTTGTCGGAATTTTAACTAACCCTGATTTTCAAGCATGTTTTATATTAGGATTCGTTGTATTTTGAACCTCAGAAGTTTTAGGCATTGGTAGAGCTTCTGCTTAGGAACATGGTGGTATACTTAGTTCCGTATCTGTGAAAAGTGTATTTGTCGGCTTTTGATACTAGACGATTCATATATATTACAATCAAAAAGAGTGGGTACATAAAAACATAATAAGTCAACAATATGTTACAGTTCAATATCAAGGTTTCTCAGCCAATTTATTCCAGTAGGGATGGCATCTACAAAATCGTCTGAGGTGCCCAGGAATGCTCTATTTGCGCACTAGAACGTCATATATCTTAATTAGTTATATTTAAAATTTATTATAACGATTATTAGTTTACATAATATGTAAAATGCTTTTCTGTATGGGACTACAATCACAAATAATAGGATTATTTCGTAAGTGAAATAACACCAGAGAATACTTTTTGCGCTTTTCTGTATTCATACGCAGAGCAACTATTAACGTTTCTCTCCTGTATAAGTGCTCATATGTGTAATTAATTACATTTGAGTTTATTTAATTCACTACCAGTGTCTGTATACGGCTTTTTCCCCATATGAGTTTTCATATGTCTAACTAAGTTACTTTTCGCTGCTGTTCTGTATACACAAGCCGAACATCTGTATGGCCTTTCTCCCGTATGAGTTTTCATATGTCTAACTAAATCGCTTTTATATCCTGCTCTGTATTCACAAACCAAGCAACTGTATGGCTTTTCTCCTGTATGAGTTTTCATATGTGGAACTAAGTTACTTTTCACTCCTGTCCTGTATTCACAAACCAAGCAACTGTATGGCTTTTCTCCTGTATGATTCTTTACATGTACAACTAAGCTACTTTTGACTGCTGTTCTGTATTCACAAACCAAGCAACTGTATGGCTTTTCTCCTGCATGATTCTTCACATGTGTAACTAAATTACTTTTACGTGCTGTTTTGTATTCACAAACTGAGCATCTGAATGGCGTTTCTCCTGTATGAGTTTTCATATGTCTAACTAAACTACTTTTATCTGCTGTTCTGTATTCACAAACCGAGCAACTGTATGGCTTTTCTCCTGTATGAGTTTTCATATGCGTAACTAAATGACTTTTACTTGCTGTTTTGTATTCACAAACTGAACATCTTAATGGCTTTTCTCCTGTATGAGTTTTAATATGTCTAACTAAATGACTTTTATGTGCTGTTTTGTATTCACAAACTGAGCATCTGAATGGCTTTTCTCCTGTATGAGTTTTCATATGTCTAACTAAATTAGTTTTATCCGCTGTTCTGTATTCACAAACTGAGCAGCTGTATGGCTTTTTTCCTGCATGATTCTTCACATGTGTAACTAAATTACATTTATGTGCTGCTTTGTATTCATAAATTAAGTCACCATAAGGTTTCTCTTCACTACAAGCAGTATTTACGTTATTTTTGTTAAATATTTTGTTTTCATAATTTTCATCCTTTAATTCGATGACTTCTTGTTTAATAGATAGATTATCAAAATTTTCATTGCTATTCATGTTCTGTAATCTGCATGGTGTAGTTTCTGCACAACTACAAGCCTTATTTTCCATAGTAGTTGGTTAATGAAAGGTGACTCTGTGAACGTTTCTATTAATGATATATGAGCCAATTGAAGTTGGATATCTTCACATCTAGAACAAAAACAAATTGTCATTCAAATTCAGTTAGTTATTTACAGATTTATGGGATAACCCCGTTAACAGTTTATAATGATACATATAATCTAACATAATAACAGTGTGTCATAAAGATAACCTTTGTATGATAAAAACAATATTGCATGGACATCATATTAATTTAAGATGACTTTTAAATCTACTTAAAGAAACACCCACAACTTCTAAATTATATACAATTATTAAATTTAAGTACCTATCTATTGGTGAATTTTGGCATTGAATTTGTTGCATGGCGTCAACAAAATCGGTTATGATATCTGAGGGTTATCATTGGAATAGTGATGTTAATTTGTTTAAGTTATGGTTCACAAATAAATCCATCCAACAATTTAAAAATGAAGCATAAGCTAAAAGTAGTACTTCAATATTTTAACGAGTCCAAAGGCATCATTTCCATCGTAACAGAGTAATTTTGATTCTCAATATTAAAATGTAAACATCTTTCAGCAAATTTCAAAAATATATGTGTAACCATTTCAATTAACTTTACGTGAACGCTATATGAAGGAGACCAAATTATAGATGCGTATTCTAATTTACTACGTACCAGTGAACAATATGCAGTTTTAATCGACTTCAATAAGACGCTTTTACAGTTACGTAACACAAATCCTAACATTTTTGATGATTTTACCGTTACACTATGTATGTGATCTATAAATGTAAGCTTCCCATCAAAGATTAACCCCAAGTCTTTAACACTGGGAACATAATTCAAACGATTGTTGTATATGCTGTCACTAGTTTCAAACTTTTTTTTTTTCTTAAAAAAGGACATGTTACCACTTTTGAATATTTAGTGAGTGTTACACTAATGGGACAGACAATCTAAATCATCCTGTAATAGCATGTGATCATTAACGGTTTCTATAGTTTTAAATATTTTCTGATCATCAGCAAAAAATAAACAATTGCTATGCTGGAAACAATGAACAATATCATTTATGAATAGATTAAATAAAAGTGGTCACATATGTCCCTCTTGTAGTACTCCTGAGCTAACAACCATTGGGTCTGAAAGGTAACTACCTGTTTTAACATATTGTTTCGTATCAGATAAGTAACTATGCAACCATTGTAACATTCCTGAGTTAAAACCATTCTTGTGTAATTTTGTTAACAACAAATTATGGTCAATCATATCAAATGCCTTAGAAAAATCAGTCAACGGTATCCACCTGCTTTCTGGCTTCAAAGAAATTCTAAAGCTGTATGATAAGAGAGGAAGTTAGTTACTGTGCTCCTTTGAAGAGAGAAACCATGTTGTTGGATTGATTGCTACTTCTATAATTTTGTACACTACTTCTATCACCACCAGACTTAAAAATGGGTATTATATAGCTAAGCTTCCAGTCAGAAAGGTACAAGTTTTCAGTGAAAAATTAAAAAGCATATGTAAAGTTGTTGTCAGAGAACAGACACAATTTTTTAGTAGTAAATTAGGTATACCGTCAAGTCCAGTGCTAAGTTTATTTGGAAACAGACTAGCTTCATTATATGTCAGAGAAAGACATTTCCCTATTATTTATATTAGGAAGTACTACTTAAATTACTTACGTTATGGTCCCAAGATAATTTGATAGTATTAGTTGGCACGTTAGTAGTAAAAAAATAATTACTAAGTAAATTAACTACATGTTGCCAATTATTAAGGTATGACATACATTCTGGTACGTCGTTACTTGTTTTTTTGTTATTTACATATTTCCAAAATAATTTAGGATTGATTTCTAAACCAGCATAAATTTTTTTCATGTAATTTGTAGAACACAAATTGGTTAGGAACTTATACCTTGATCTAAAATGAGAAAAATCAAGATAATTTTCGTGATTTCTATTCAGCATAAACTCCCTGTGAGACAGTTTTTTCAAGCAAATTAAGTGTCTCAAATCTGGTGAAAACCATTTAGGAAATGTTGAAGTTTTGAATCTATTCACAGAATTTACTAACACAACAACTAATATCATTGGAATGTAAACACACATCCAATCAAACGAATTAAAGTAATTATTCAACTGAAAAAATCTGCATTCTTAAAATCATAGTAAAATTCCTGACATTTTACATTATCTACCAAAAACAAATTATTATCGTAGGCTAAGCGGTGATAACTGTTTGGTACTAATAAATTGCTAGCCAAATTAATTTTTAAATTTCTATCATGAGTAAATAGTAAATTTAGGTTGTTAAGGTCAGGTGAAAATCCTGCATGTTCGTCTCGAATTCAGACCGCTTGGCCTCGTAGAGCACATTTCCAATCTGGTGCCTACCTGCAACCGCTTCCCCGTGCGTCGATATAGTCTATTTTTGATCCTACGGCAGACCGTTGCTTAACGCAAAGGAGCTGCCGAAAAGCAGTGTTAGAATAAATGGGTTGTTTGAGTGGAAGAGAAAGCGCAAATGTACTTGCTTCACCCCATTGCCGTCTATCCAGACAGTTGACCATATGTTCTTGCAGCTGCGTCTCCCCCCTCAATTCAAGTAGCACAGATTTTTTCTTGTGGCAGTTAACTACACGTAGCCAAGCAGAATTGTTTTGTGTCCTCCATGGCTCCGGCCATTGGAGCCCGTTGTTGGTTGCTTTCAAGAACATTTCGAGGTTGTGACGAGAGTGGTATAGCAAGTATCATAAACCCTACGAAGATGTGATCAAACGTGTTATAGAGCAGTGTAAATGGTATCTGGTTTGGACACATCAATCGTCTAAATGAAGATCGACAAGTAAGAAAAGTGTAGGAAACAAGAATAATACCCAAGCGCAACAGATGACGACCAAAAACAACATGGGATCAAACAATAAACACAATACTAGAACAGAGGGGAATTACAATCCAAGAGGAAAAAAGACTCACCCGAGACAAAAAATTGTGGAGTGAATTTGTGTACAGCAATTGAACTAAGTTATGTAAATTATTTTATCTTACAGTAGCGCCTATTACCATACATTATACAACTGTTTTCAGTGACTAAAATGAAGTTTTATTCACAAGTGAGTTTTCATTATTTATACTACTGCATTGTTGGTAGCACTGTCAAGCTATGTCAAATTCGTAATTTTCAGGTTAAGTTTTGCGTCAATCTGTGTCAAATGACAAACAAAACCTAACCTGCGAACCTCGAATTTGACATAGACTGACAATACACTTCAGTACTGCCAATACACTTCAGTACTGTCAAACGTATATCACAAATCATAGGCCACTAATTATAAATTTATTTCGCGACATATTCTGACTGCGCAAACTATTTAGGCACAAGAATTGCTACTGTAAGATAAAACGTCGTATATCACACGTGAGCGAAATGCCATTATAAGCTCGTGAGAAATTGTATCGCTCGTGCTGGAGCACTCGCGATTCAAAATTCTCACTCGCAAATAATGATGCATTTCTCTCACTTATAATATAATCTACTATATTATGTTACTATAGCGCCGGTTGCATAAAATAATCCTGATCTTAAGTTCAACAGAACGCCGATCAACTTGTAAACTACGTTCATTCGATATTTCATTGTTCAATGCAAACTGAACTTTAGTTATCTAGGTACTTTTGTTTTTTCCCCGACATTTGACATAAAACATAATTTACGCGTTGTACTTGTGTAATAAATAAACAGGTTAAAAAGAAAATACCAAAATATCTACATTTAATTTACAGGAAACTGGTGATAAAGTCATATACTGATAATAAATAAACATCATCTCTCAACATATATGCGATATTATGAAGCACTGCACATGAAACAATAATTGCTTCCACTTTTTGCACATTCAATTTAATTCCTAATGCTAATATTGGGAATCTACGTTTTAATACACCAAAACACCTCTCTATTAGATTTCTCGTTCTAATTTGCGCTTCATTAAATAAATGCTCTACGTGAGTTTGCGGATTAGAAAGAGGTATAATCAGGTATGGTTTATTTCCATATCCACTATCACCTACCAATAATTTGTACCATTTTCAAACCAAGCTCGCACTATTGAATTCCTGAATATATTTGCATCATGAGCAGATCCTGGCCATCTACAAACAATATCCCAAATTTTTAATTGAGAGTTGCATATTGCTTGTTCATTAAAAGAAAAATAACCTTTTCGATTTTTGAAATTTCTGGTGCTTCTCCACCAAGAGATTAAATTCTTACATGGGTATGTTGAAAAAACCCTGTAAAACAACCGTATGTATATCCTCATCAGGTAATGATATATAGGCTTCATGCAGATGTGCAATTGCCCAGGTCACTTTATTAATGACTCTGCTTGCTGTAGATTTATCTACTCCAGAAAAATCTCCAGCTACTTGCAAAATACATCCTGTTGCCAGAAACCTTAAGGTCAGAGGTACCATTTCAGAAGCTGGTGGAGCTTGATTCCATAAAAAATATATATTGTTATGTTTAGTGATAGCTCCACATTTGAACTAGTCATATAATTTATGTAGTGACTATTTTACTTTGAGCTTGCCCTTAATTAATGCAATGCACCATGTTAGTAAACCTATCATTACTTTAAAATCAATTATTTCAATTAAGTACACTTATTCAGGGTGGTTCGCCAAATCTAGATCTCTATTAGTTGAAGTTTAAATTTTTATTTTTATTCTCGACTATTTAATGACATCAAATGTCGACTTCTACATTTACTCAAACCAGGTATTGCCAAATCTATTTTTACATTGACATAACTATCAATTAACTCACCAAAGTAAGTATTGTTTTGTATTTTACTCTTTCTTTTATTGTTCGTTATTCAAAATGCTTTGATATTAATTACTAACACAAACCTTAACACTTCTTCAGCTCACACTGCCAATATTTAAATACCACTGCTCCTATCCTCAAGAGATCCCGATGTTCACCTTATGCAACACCTATAGCTTATTCCTGTCAACCAACTCCATACGTCCGCAGAATCCGGTATCGCTCCCCTCATCAAACGTCACCTTCACGCCAATAGACTCCTGGTAAGTTTCAGCTTTAAAAATGAATCTAATCTTATCTTGTTTATTCCTTAGATAGTCCTCTGCACTCAGCAACCCCCACAGAAGCTGACCAATGAATATTTAATTGTGTCACCTTCACCAATAAATCCAATTTCCTCCAATTCGGTAGTTCTCTGGTTCTTTCTATTTAATACACTGTATTAGAAAATCTCTTGTGATTGTTTAGTTTTAATAAATTATTATTTCATTTTCATTTCTGCACCTCGTAGATTTGTTAATAGCCTTTATATTTGTATACCACCAAATAACTATACAAATAAGGCATAATTTCTAACTTTTATTGATCAAAATTAAACATTTCAAAATTATTTGTAATTTTTTTACGAGTTTGTTTTTACAACTGACTAAACAACATTTTCATTTCTATTAGATACAATTCTTCTTGCCCTCTTATAAATTTTAAATATCCTATTATTACATGCTATCAATTCTTATTATTAAAACAAATACATTTGTCAATTGTAACCTTGGCTTGAAACTTATTAAAATTAACTGCAACCATCAAAATTTGAATACTCAATTGCTATTTATACCTCAAATTACCTTACTCATTGTCTTAATTAATTTTATCATTCTTATTGAACTTTACACCCAATCTTTATTAAACCCTTTAGAATTTGATTATAATTAACCTTCCAAATTTATCATTTCTATCATCCATATTTTAAAACTACCTTTTGCACATCATAACAATATATTAATACGTTATAAAGAAAGAAAACAAACTATCCTCCTGCTTGTGGAAGAAATTGCTGGAGAAACATTTTCAATAATGTAAGCAACTGTCTTTTTTGTCAGACGTCAGAAATGTTTGCAAAACTTCATTGTTTGTCCATTATATTAATATGATCAGGACGTTTCCTAAATGTCCGTGGCATCCTTGCATTTATGACAGCATCCACTAGACCTAAAAATCTTTATCGTCCTCAAATTCATTCACTTTTGCAAGCTCATAAACACATAAGAAAACTGTGAGGTTGGAAAACCAGATTGATCGACAGTTTTTTTATTTATTTATTTAGTTCTTCCTCGATACAAATTTGTTTGAGTGAGTCTTACACAGAATTACAAAAGCAAAACAATTACATGCACAATTATTATATCTACAAAAATCACTAGTTTAGGTAAATAATCACAGTCTATGAAACATTTAGAGGTTATCACATTTTTAGGACATTTAAAGATTACAATTTTCAAAAAACTCGGACACATTATAGAAAGCTTGTTCTACGAGGTAGTTCTTTATAACGGTTTTAAAGCGCTTCGCAGGTAAATTTCTAGTGTTTGCGGACAACCCATTGAACATCTTAAAAGCTGCGAAAAAAGCTGGTTGTTTTTGTGTTCGGGTACTGCGATTGAACGGTAGCACGATTTTATCCGCTTGGCGTGTGCCGTAATCATGAGACGCAGAACTAAATTTAATTAAATTTTCTTTAACATACTTTAAACATTCATAGATGAACAGACAAGTCACCGTTAATATTTTGAGTTGCTTAAAAAGTGGTTTACAATGATCCATGTAATGTGCACCAGCTAGAAGTCTAATAACTCTTTTTTGAATTACGAACACTCTCTTGCAGCTCGCACTTTCGCCCCACAGTAGTATACCATAATTTAGAGTACTTTGGAAATTTGAAAAGTAGAACGCTTTAACTGTATCTGTTGATGCTACTTTCAGCAGTCTTCTTATCTGAAAAGTGCAAATAGTCAGTTTATTGGCAACGTGTTCGATGTGATTTTGCCAATCCAGTCTTTCGTCGATGACAAAACCTAAGCAGGTAACAGTATTTTTGGATGTCATTCGGTTATTCATAGTGAAAGTGACTTCTTGCGTTTTGTCTGGGTTCATTATCATGTTGTTGGCTATGAACCACAGCTTTGCATCATTAATTGACTGTTCTCGAGATAGTTTAAGGTCGTTCATACACTGTGATGTATTAATTAGCGTCGTATCATCCGCAGTTCAACTGCTGAACGGCCGAAAGTGAGTGTTCTTTTGAACCCAGGATTTGAACTAAGATCAGTGTGAACTACTGTTGGTACAACAACTTTTTAACTTTGAACTGTGGTTCAACAGTGAACTACAGTTCAAAGCGTTTATACAACCGGCCCTATGAATTATGTTATTTTTGTATTACTGCTATTATTATTATTATGCTATTGACACCAAGAACTGGTTTTATAATTTACCTTACACCAATTGATTTGGTAGAAAGGGTTTTGACAATATATATATTATTATGATACACATAGGTCACTTATTAAATAAAAATTAAAAGAAATAGATTTGGAAGATTAATACAATCAAATTTAGAAAATTTTTGAATAAGATTGTTGGTTAAGTTGAATTGAGTAATAGAAATTATATTTGAGACAATTTATAATTAATTTTGTTAAGTTATAGCAATTGAGTATTCAATCAGGGTAGTGAAAGTTAATATGAAAGATAAGATAATGTTATCATGTGACAAATATGCTTCCTACTAGAATATAGCATGTAGTAGGTAAATATCAGAACATTTAATTAAAAAAAAAGAGTGCATTAATAATTGTAACTAGCATCATTTGAAAATTTGTTTAAGATAGTGATAATAACAAATTCATAAAATGTAGACATATGTTTGGAAAAACTAATTTTGATTTAATAAAAACTGGAAATTTTGCCTTTATTTGTATAAATAATTTGGTCGAATACAAATAAAAACGTATTTAACAAATCTGCGAGATGAAAAGAAGTGAAAATATAATTATGAAATTATACAAGTGTGCAGTCATTGAAGAGATCATGGAATATGGTTTAATTAGATGCAAGTAAGTAGAATAAAATAATATTTAATTAAAATTGGATGATTTACTACATACAAGGAATAAGTTATACCAATTACTGGATTTGGTGATTGTACGGAGGACGGGTCAATCATTTGAAGGGAGTTGCCAGTGTAGCTGATTGATTTGCGTTGGTTACTAAAAAGGTAGGAGCTGAGGACAATGGGAAATTAGTTTGGATTCCATCTGTTAGTGGGAACTTACCAGGAGGCTGTTTGATTGACAGTAGCGTGCAGGAGCCTGGGGTTTGGACGTGTTCGAGTTGGTTGGAGGAGTATCGAGGTTCGGCTGTCAATGATCTTAGCTGTGAACGTCAGGAGCAGTGGTGTTAAATGTGAATAACAGTGAAATAGGAGGAAATCAGGTTGGTTTTTTTATTAGTCCTATAGAAGCATATTGAATAAATGACAATTAAACACGTGAAATAAATATAACACAGTACTTACTTTGATGAATTAAGTCATTGATTTGTGAATAGAAAGAATATTTGTCAATTTTGATTTTATTATTGTTTGATAGTTGTTTAAGGTCAAACTGACATTTAGTAGCAGTCAATAGTTGAAAATCCATATAAAATTACAATATCAAAGAACAGATAACTAGATTAACAAATCACACCCTATTAAGAGTCTCAAACCAGCAAACAAGCCTCAGTGCCATCGATGCCAAAGATATGGGCATACGAAGACCTATTGCACACTAGACCCCCGATGCGTAAAATGCACGGGAAACCATCCCTACCAACAGTGTAATAAAAAACAAAATGAGCCACCAAAATGTGTCAACTGCGGCGGAGAGCACGCAGCAAGCTATCACGGCTGCAAGCACCACATTGAACTGATTGAAAAACGTGCAAAAAATCAAGTACCAAACACACATTTCTTCGTCAACCAAACAGACATTTGCTGACAGAACCCGAAATCCCTCAACCTTAAACCCCAATGTTCCTAGCCCAACACAACCTGCCAAATCACCCACATCAAACAATCTCATCAAAGTTATAATTAACTTCTTAACCCCACACCTTCCTCAAATAAAATCCTTTATCACAAACACAATCCTCCCTTCTTTTCATTGAACCATAATCAAAAAATCATCGAAAAATTAACCATCCTTAATTGGAATTCTAACGGCATCACAAAACAACGCTAGTTATTTATTGCATTTCTAGCCCGCTATGATTTCTTGCATAACAGAAAATCACAGCTTTAAGATACCAGGATATTGTACCTATCGGAAGAACACAAAAGCAAGAATAGCTTCAGGGGGTGTAGCTATTATAATCAAGTGAAAAATAGGACATAGCATTCTCCCAGAAATGCCTACTGTAAATCTAGAAACCGTAGTGGACAAAGTAAAACTTAATCTTAGTGACCGCATACAGCCAACCCAACAAAAAATTCTTAAAAGAAGATCTACAATCCATATTTAATACGTCATATCCACTTCCGGTGATAGGCGATATAAACAGTAAAAATAGTCTCTGCGGCTGCAGGGCAACCAACCCCGAAGGAACTAAACTCGAAACATTTGCTACAGAGCACTCATTTCAAGTTTTAAAGCCGAAAGAACACATCTACTTTCCATACAGAATAGACCACCAGCCCGACATCTTAGATATTGTCCCACAAAAAAACTTCAACAAGCCGATTTATCAAAAGGTTGTAACGGAATTGACTCTGATCATCTCCCCGTCTTAGTATCATTTTCAACAGGTCACACCTAGGTTACTTAATGGATCTGTAGGCTGGGATTCCTTCAAGAAAGAACTTGATCAACGCCTCAAATGCCTAATTCGATAAGACACTAACAGTGACATTGTAAAATCAGTCTCTAACATCACCGCCAATACAGTGGACAGTGTAAAATCAACCACCAAACCGCCAAAAAGAACTCAGTTACCTTATAACAATTATCCTCCTACATACATGATTGAATTAATTAAAGTTAAAATCCGACTGAGACGTGAATGACAAAGAAATTGAAACCAAGAGGTTAAAAGGCAACTGAACAACATAACGCATCGAATAAAAAGAGAACTCCACGAATTGAGAATAAATTCGTATCAGAAATACATCGAAGAAATAGACCCTGGCGATCCCGGAATGTGGAAAGCCACAAGACACGTCCTAAAACAACGCCAAGAAATGACGCCTTTAATCTCAGTGAATAGAAATGAAACGTACATAACTGACGAGGAAAAGTCATCAGCTTTTGCCACACATCTAGAGCAAATGTTTACTCCAGTCATGACAACCAATGCAACACATGCAATGCAAATAATAAACACAATCGAAAGAAATTTACCAATAATTACAGAACGCATTAATCCAACCTCATCCAAGGAATTAAGTAATAATAGACTCATTGCCTAGAAAAAAATCTCCGGGGTATGATTTAATATCCAACGTAATTGTTTCCGCGACGCTGGTTGAATTTGTGCAAGCCTTCGATTTGCGTAGTTCCGGAATTATTCTTGCACTCGTCCAATTCGCACCTTGGAACATAAATTTTATGATATTGTAGAACCAGGTTGCTTTTTGACAGAAGATGGAACTTTTTGGTTGCAATAAGATGTAACGGGAGATGGTCAGGCCTTACCACCCCTTTAAAGACAATCTTAGCCTACGTCTCTCGTTACAAATGAACATCCTTATATATGATTCTAAGTGTGTCGTGTTTTTTCAACCTACTATTAACATAGACAAAAAACACGACAGTTTGCAATTAATGTGGCGTAAGTATACAAAGTGGTTGTAATATGACCCAGTGCAGGTCTCATAACGCAAAGGTTGGCAAAATGCTTCCTATAGTAATTGTAACTTGACCAAGCAACTTGACGTAATGTGCCGAGTTTTGTTTACAAAGTAACTTATCTAGCACACGTTGAACTAGTTTTATATAGTAATTACACGCACTGTTGTGTCTACATAATTTCACATAATTTTTACACCTTTTTTATTAAGCTGTCTAGTCCATGATCAAACATAAGTTCGAACAGTAATACTACAACACCTCTCACTCAAAGCCTTAGCTTATCTAACATCCACATTCAATGTATGCTTGCGACTCGGATATTTTCGTCAAAAATGGAAGCACGCCGAAATAGTTATATTCAGTAAACGAGGCAAGGATAAGAAGAAACTGGGAAACTATAAACCAATCAGCGTTCTAACAAACTTATCAAAATTACTGGAGAAAATCATATACAAACGCACAATAGCCTACATAGAAACACACAACATAGTACCCACTTTCCAATTCGGATTTTGAAGAAAACATTCAACTTGCCATCAACTACAGCGTATTACCAAAACGATCGAGTTTAGCTTTGAAAACAAACAATACACCATAGCAGTATTTTTAGACATAACGGCGATAAGGTATGTATTGAAGACTTGAAGAAAAAGATATTGAACATTACAATGCCGAACTACCTCAAGGCAACGATTTTTTCATTTTTGGAAAACCGAACCTTTACTGTTAAGAGTCAATTCCTGCCTATCCGAAGTGAAAACAATACGAGCCGGGGTACCTCAGGGCATTTTTCTGGGCCCGCTTCTATACAACATCTTTACATCAGACATGCCCAAAGTGGCAACTACGGTAGCTACATTTGCCTACGACACGGCCATATTCACACAACACGCTGACCTAAATGAAGCCATTTCAGACCTACAGTACGCAATTAATAAAATTAGTCGATGGTTTAAAGTTTAAATTATGGAACATACATATAGCCCCAACCAAATGTCAGTCCAAGAAATTTGCCTTAAGAAAAATTACAGATGCTCCCAACATAGAAATCAACGGAAATACTGTAGCTTGGAACCCGAAAGACTCAGCTATTAAATATCTAGGAATACACTTGGACACGCGATTAAGTTGGAGCTATCATATTGACCAAAAATAATGCAGTGCTACAGTAGACTCAAACAACTTTATCCACTAATTACCAGAAAATCTCATCTTAAACTCCAATGCACAATACTTCTATATAAAGCCCTACTTCGACCGTTAGCATTATATGCTTCGCCGGTGTGGTATAATACCAGTGCAGTCTTTAGGCACGGGCTCGACGGGCCCGGGCCCCCCAATTTTTTGGGGCCCCCGACGGGCGCATTGGTCAACTAATAATTATGTAATTAATTAATTCATTTGAAAAAAAAAATTAAAATCAAAGTTGTGTATTCATTTGATAAATTTAAAGTGGAAGTGTTTATCCCAATTATCAACTCGTTAACTCAACTACAGTAGAGATCTGCTGCATATATTGAAGTGAACAATCGGTTTGGCTTTTTATCAAGTTTAAGAACCATTAGTACAAACGAGTTGCACGATAGCTGTAAAAAGTTTGCTGAATATTAACACCTTGATATAAATGGAGAAGAATTAGAAACGGAATGTAGGTATTCATTTAGCGCTGTATTTAGGAACTAACGATGTATATAAAACTGAAGAAATTGATAATTCGTTACTGTATAACAATTTGAGAACTGATAAATTAGAAAAAACATTTCCTAACGTTGCGATATAACTTAGAATTTTCCTGTCATTAATGATCACTAATTGCAGTGGAGAATGTTCATTTTCTAAGTTAAACAGGATAAAAAAAACTAACTTCGCAGTACTATGCTACAAGAGAGGCTCAACTCTTTATAATTAATGTGCAATGTGCATAGAAAGCGACATATTGTTGAATAAAAATTTTCAGTACAGGACTTTGCCCATATCAAATCGAAAAAAAAATCTGTTATTAGTGTGTAGCAATAGTTATGACCTATTTGTTAATTTTTAGGTTTCTTATGTTCTATTCTGTTTGTTTACATTCATTTTATTGGAATTTTAATTTTAGTTGTATACAAATAAAAGCTAGTATATTAAAAATATACCTATATTGTATTGAGTTACTTTCTTTCTAGAAGGGCCCCTTCATTACCTTGGGCCCGGGGCCTCAATCATATAAAAAACCACTGTATAATACATCCAAATCAAATACCTACATAATCTGCTGTCTAACAGTCAGAATGGGTTCCGAAAAAGCAGTTCGACGGAAAGTGCATCCTGTGTAGTGATGTTAAGTTTCATGAAACTTATCATTTTGAAGTTTCATGAAAACCTTGAAACTTATGAAACTTTTAGGATTGCTGTACATTTAAGTAGCTTTCGGCATTTTAAAGTATCTAATACAGTAAGACCAATATATACTATTTAAACAGAACATTAATTTTACTTAAAAGGGGTTACAAATTATGAAATTACAAGACCCAGTTTTTAAAAATAACATATATAAGTAAAATTAGTATTTACTATTTAAACCTATTTTTATTCATTATTTTCTAATTCAGTGTCACCATACTCAGTTGTCACCTCGTCACTACTAACTTCTGCTATATTTAATGTATAGTCTTTCATTAATTCCTCATCTTGAGATAGAGAAGCATCCGACTCTTCTGAGTCTGTAAATCTAAGTTCTTCTTCTTCATCATCATCAATTTCATGTATTTTAGGTTGCTTTGTTTAGACTTCACTAGCAATCTGTAATACCGACTTGAAACTTATAAGAAACTTTTGAAACTTATGAAACTTTTGAAAACTTTTGAAACATGTGAAACTTATAAATTTGGAAAGTTTCATAAAATTTCAAACTTTTCACTGAAACTTTTCATGAAACTTTTCAAGCTCACATCACTAACCCTGTGAGATCCTGGATTTTGTTTACTCCAGTATTGATTGGGAAGACTATGTTGGTGCGCTCTTCTTCAATCTGTCGCGAGCGTTTGACTGCTTGGATCTTAAATTTATGATTAAGTTTCTAATATCTTATCTGGAGCGCAGAAAAATATACACTAGAGTGGATGGGGAGCTACTAACCATCCCGGTGCGGTAAAATGACTAGAAAATTTTTACCTTTCAGAAACCCTAAAACAAAAAGGTTGCTTTGTTGTACTAAAAGGTATTTACAGAAACATTAGTTACGTAGTTTGTCGTTCAGTTAAGTTTTGGGCAAATAAAGAAAATTTATAGTTACAGTCGCAGCCAAAAAAAACAGGACACTTTTTTTGACTTAACTCTTAAAATGCGAAAACAATGGCGACACTGACAATTAATTAATAAATGTCATCAAAAGTCATTATACAGATCTAAACAATGACTTTTGATGACATCTATTAATTAGAACTGTCAGTGTCAGCACTTGTTTTCGCATTTTGAAAATTAGATAAAAAAAACTTACCCGTTTTTTTTGGCCGTGACTGTATGACTTTGAATTTTGACGTTTCAAAGCGTCAACCATAAAATTTATTGAAGGCAGCTTGCTTTATGGAAATGGTAGTTTCTACATTCAAAGCAAAATCTCGAATTTACAAATAAAAAATAATCTGCCAAAAAATTTAATATAATACTCGGTGCGTTATGGATATTAGCGATGCAAGTTTGATTATGAGCAACTTAACGCAACGAGTTTGATTGCCAGAAGATGATACAAGTTCTGCGGCAATCAAACGAGTTTCGTTAAGTGCCATAAGCAAACGTGTATTGTTCCATATTTGATCTTCATTAATAAATTCTGCTGCAATGTATTCTTTATTTTGTAAAAAAGAATGTGGTGATATCTAATATCACACTGAGTGCAGAAATATCTATCTATAACCATTATCATGTGTTAATAAAGCTCTTAACGATGCTCAAATTACTTTGGTAAATAGTCTATAACAACACTGATGAAGGTAAAGCATGTTACAGCGCTCACTTTTATTAAAAAAATTAAAACATTGCACTGTAAAACGCAATCTGCCGCACTCATAATGTAAATAACAATTACAATATACTAAGGTGAAAATATTTGCATTTACAGAGAAGTTTGCACCTATCAACGAAACCTTAGTTTGTATGATTAAAATATGGACTATAGGACTTCCAATGTTGAAAATTTTATCTAATTTTACAGAATATTTATCTCTTACCAATTACAAGATCTCCTTCTTAACTGTACCGTTTTGGACACATGGTGTAAATGTGCTTTACATTGATAGACATTTTAGAATACAACTACTTGTAATACGCTGTGTAATATAGCAGTCTTAAAGGCAAATGCAGAAGTGGTAACATGTTATTACTTTACAATTCCATAAATTAAAGCTACTTCGTTTTTATAGCTCACGATGTTTAAGACATTAAACAGAAAAATTGTTATATAAAAATAAAGTAAAGCTGGTACTGAGCATGATGACTTACTTGACGATTTTGGAAAGACATTGTAACCACTTAAACGCTTCAGTAAGGCTGAAATATAGGACTGTAACAGTCAAATCGCTCTTCAGATGTTAACTGTAACAAATAAAAATTAATAATAAATTTTCCATGTTACTTACATTATAGATAATTAGTTTACATTTCTTACTTTAAAAGTTACGTCAGTTCATGTAAAAAGATAAATTTGTGGTTTTATATTACGCTGTCGAGTGTAAATGCACTCTGCAATTAAATAAGTAAGTTCTGAAATGCAACTATGCATTTTAGGCAATGATCTGTGATAATCAAGAATATTTAATATTACATAAATAATACGGTCAACTAGATAAACAGAAAATGATGCTCTATTACACTTTATTTCCATTAAAACTTATTCAGAGCAATAGTGTTAGTACATAAGCAAATTAAATCTTTACTTAAGTTCAGTAGAACTCTGATATAGCAAACCCATGATATAACAAATGCTCACTTGTAACATAAAAAAATTAAAATCCCAATCGAAACCCCATGCTTTTACATGTCTTTAGGTTTGTTTATAACGAACAAATTTATGGCAAACACTCGAACAAATTAACTTGTAAAGATATCGATTTGAATTTTGGTATAAATGCTTACTATTATGTTATTTTTTTTTTCATAAATTAGACTTGACTGTAAGAGGCACTTTACCTATCTTTGAAAACTGTTTTTAACTCTAACTTCGTTATCTGCAACATTTATTGAAATTTTAGGTTATTACCTAAAAGAGAATTAAAAAGCACAAAAATAAGTTCTTAAGCCTAAACACAACCGTTTACCTTAAAATGCCCATAAAAGGTTTTTGGTTGTCATCAAGACGTGCAATTATCAAGTAGCCATGGTCACAAAAACAGTGATCATCTAGTAAAAAACAATGACAAATCAATTAATAACATTAGTGACATAAGAATTTGTTCTTTTATGTTTAAGAAAATGCCGCTTCATAACAAATTCTCCAATTCTGAAAGGTTCGTTGTCACAGCATTTCCGTAAGCACAAAAGACAAAAAACTGATGTCACCAACGTCATTAATTGATTTATTGTTATTTACTAGATTACAATCATTACTTGATAATTGCACGTCTTAATGACAACCATAAACATTTGATAGGCATTTTAAGATAAACGATTGCTCTTACGCTTATAAACTAAGAGTACATTATTTTAGTGTATTTTAATTGTCTTTCAGATAATAACCTAAAATTTTTAAAAATGTTACATATAACGAAGTTAGAGCTAAAAAAAGTTTGGAAAGATAGGTAAAGTGCCCCTTACAGTCAAGTCCAAGTTATGAATTTTTTCCTATTAGTGCAGTACATGATAGTAAGTAAGTATACCTACCAAGATTCAAATCGATATCTCTACATTTGTGGAAATTAACAAAAAAATATAAAAATTAAAAATTTAACTTCAATGCCCTATAATTTTTACTGAAGGGACTTTGTACTAAGGTATATTAGGTTTAATCAATTTATTATGACGTAAGGAATATATGACTAATCGGTGTCCCATTCTTTTTGGGGCACCCTGTATACCAGACACACCGCCTGTTCAGGTGGAAGTTTTGCGCATTTTAGGTTATATTACAGTTACACTGCAAGTACTGTCTGAAATTATTTAAACAAACTCTTGTAAAGATTATCCCACCGATGATTGTCAAATGGTAAATATATCACGGTTTAAGTTTCACAAATGCCTAATATCATCATTAAACCCGGATCGTAACAATTAACGGTGAAAACACAATACCTCAGATAATTGTCTAATCGCAATGGGTATGGGTTTACAGCACAGAACAATCCCTAACATCCACAGAACAATATTTCTAGTTCTAATAAACTAATAATGTTTACAGATGCAGGGCACTAGCGAAAATCGAACTTTTGCGCAGGCGCAGGTAGTTTCGCCCGAAATGTGATCAGCGGTTCCACAACAATTGGTTGTGGCTGTCGGACAGATATTGCTACCTCTGCTATCTACTATATACTATAGGTACATTATACGGCAAATAATCGAAAAATCAATAGAATTTCAAACCTAATTGTAATTACCTATGCTTTACCAGCAAAACCGATTGGAACGTTGTCAAAACCAGACGTAATAAACAACGTCCTTTGGTTGTCGGTACAAACAAAGACTCTAACACACATGTTACTGGTGTAAAGGGTGTTCCTAAAACGGTAACTCTACATGTGTGTCGACTTGCACCCAAAACAAGTGCAGAAAACCTATGCAAATTCTTACACCCAAATTTCCCAGAAGCAGTTTGTGAAGCTCTAACGTCTATGAATCAGGAAATTTATGCATCTTTCAAAGTGACTATTCAAGCTGAAAACTTCAAAAAAGCCATGGATCCAACCAACTGGCCTGACCATGCCTGCATTAGGCGTTTTTTATACAGAAAGAAGACGGTAGTAACTCAACGTTAGTGTTTAATCCAAACTTGTTATTGTTGAAAAAAAATCAGCAATATAATCTCACTGAAGGTAACCGCTTTAAAATAATCCACCTTAATACTCAATCTGTGTTCAACAAGTTTAATGAACTCGAAATTTTTACGAGGGAATATAACCCAACATTGTTGTGTTTAACCGAAACATGGACAAAACCAGAAAACAGCCACCTACTTGGCCTAAATAATTATACGCTTGTTACCCATTATACCCGGTCCAACCATGGTCATGGTGGGGTAGCAATTCTTTGCAGGCGTGACCACATTGCTAATCCCGTTGTTAAAATTAACAAACTAAGTGTTGATTTACACTTTGAAATTGCTGCGGTGGAAATCGTTCATAATGGCTGCAATATTTGCGTAATCACGATTTACAGATCGCCTGATGGTGATTTGGAAATATTTTTCAACAATCTCACGCATGCCTTACAGCTTGTTAGCAGTACTGCAGATCAAATATTTTTGGCAGGAGACCTAAACATTAATAAAACAACAACATCTGTAACTACTAAAATACTGTTTGACATATTCGAATCGTTTAAACTAATCGATAAAAATGTTGAACCCACCAGAGTCGTCCGGAACGCGGATGGTACAATTTCAGCTACTACCATAGATTACCTCGTTACCAATCTAGGTGAGGACAGCTTTGTTTATAAAATAATAAAAACTGATATATCTGATCATTACGCCAACATGCTGATCATAACGGACTCAAACTCTACCACAAACCTTCAAACTGCATCGACTCGAAGGACGAAACGATTAATTACTCCACAAAATCTTGAAAATTTCAAGCTTAGTCTGTTACACATCAGCTGGGACCAGATATTTCAAGATGATGTTGATTCAGCTTTTGACGCTTTTATCGAAACTTTCTTATGTGAATTCGACCGCAACTGTCCGAAAATCTCGTTCAGCGGTCAAACATATGGCCCTGCTAAGCCTAGATGGATTTCTCATGAAATAATAAAAATGGGACGCGAACTAAAACTGATTTATACGATAATTCGATGTGCAAATTTGGAGAAATTAAATCAACAGTATAAGTTAATGAAAAAAACGTACAAGCTCAAAATTAAGATTGCAAAAAAGCAATACTACAGCAGGCTAATTGACAAAGCTGAAAGTAAACCACGCTCATTATGGAAGATCATCAATAACGAGATCTGCGGGAAAAAACAAAAAGATGTCATTCTCAAGAAGGATGGCAACACAATTACAAACCCAACCGAGGTGGCAAATACGTTCGCCCAATATTTTTCCTCTGTCGCCGAGGAGCTATCAGTACAACATTTCGGTTCAAATTCTGCTACCGATGTGACCACTTGTGACACACACGCCGAATCATTATATTTACACCCAGTGACACTGGAAGAACTTTTCTCTGTTGTGAACGACCTAAATAACACCTGCAGCTCAGGTGCTGACGGTATTTCAGCTGGAATATTTAAACACGTTTTTCTGGCTATTGCTGAAGGTTTGCTCCATATTATCAATATGTCTTTAACCCAAGGTAAATTTCCAAACAGCTTAAAATTAGCATCTGTCATCCCGGTATTTAAAAAAGGTGACAATAAAAGTGCAGTGAACTACCGACCGATATCAGTTCTGAGTGTCTTTTCCAAAGTGTGCGAAAAAGTTGTGGCAAATCGAATGGTATCATTCCTGAATAAATACCATCTGTTCTCTGATTCACAACACGGCTTTCGACAGCTCAGATCTACAGAAACTGCTAGTTTTAGCCTGCTCCGCTATGTCCATCAGCAACTGGATAACGGTAAATTTGTTGCATCAATATTTTTTGACATATCGCGTGCATTCGACACTGTGAATGTGGAATGCATTCGAAAAAAGTTATGTTGCTTAGGTATTCGGGGCCCACTTCTTATGTGGCTGATATCTTTTCTAACTAATAGAAAACTGTTTGTTAGAATTAATGATGTAACGTCCACCACTGTCCGTATAAACTTAGGTGTTGTTCAGGGTTCGGTATTGGGCCCCTTGCTGTATCTGTTGTATGTTACTGATTTGCCCTTACATGTTACATGCGCGCAAATCGTTAGCTTCGCTGACGACACAGCCTTCACTGTATCTGCCGATACGGTAAAGGAACTCACTTACAAAATTGAAATTTGTCACCAGGAGTTTAAAAACTGGTGCATACAAAATCAACTTGTACTCAACATGAACAAAACTGTTTGCGTGAACTTTAATGCCTTGCAGAATATCAAGGGCATTCCATATAATTCCCAATTGTGCGCTTATCTAGGCATACATATCGATTCTAATCTCGACTGGAAGAAACAGATTGACTCAGTATGTAAAAAACTGAATTGTGCTTACTATGCTATTTTAAAACTAAAGCCTGTACTTGACACGTCCGACTTAATACAGGTATATTATGCCTTGGCTTTCAGCCACATGACTTACAATGTTTTGTTATGGGGTATGGCTACCGAATGGAAGCGAGTATTTGTTCTCCAAAAACGTCTAATTCGCCTGATTTTTAACATTAAACCACGCCAGTCGTGCAAGTCCTTTTTTTTGGAGAACAACTTACTAACATTTCCAACTATAATGCTATTCAAATTAGCAGTATTTGCGCATCAACATATGCACTACTTTACAACGAGTAACAATTCTCATCAATATCCCACCAGACATGGTGACCTGTTAGCCATACCTAGGCATCGGACTGCTAAATTTCAAAAGTCTCCCATGTATAATTGTATTAAAATCTATAACTCGCTACCAATACAAATGAAATCATATAAAATCGATAAATTTAAGACTACACTTAAATCCATTTTAATTAAAAAATGTTTCTATGACTATAACAATATTGTATTACATTAGGTATTACCTTTATCTGACAATGTCCATGTCACTCTTGTAGTTGATCTGTTGGCAATAAACTATACTTACTTACTTACTTACTTACTTTATAGATTTGGCGAAAGCGTTTGACAGAATTAAACTAAATGATGTCATGAACATACTAGATGAAAAAGAGACACCAGGAACTCTGCTGAAATTAATGGAAAACATAAACCTTAAAAACTTTACAAAAATCAAAGTAAATAATAGCTAACAGAATCAATGCCGATAACAACATGCGTAAGACAAGGTGGTTCTCTAAGTTTAATGCTCTTCAACGTTATAATGCACAAAATAAGTGAATAAGAATAAGATCAATATCATCTGCTACGCTGATGATGCTTTATTATTGATACCTGAATATGTGGACAACCTGCAAAGAATGCTGCATATTTTCACTCAAACCTGTCAACAACGCAATATGAATATGTTAATGTCCATATGGAAAACAAAATGTATGACGATCAGTAAAGAGCCGTTAAGATGCAAGTTGGAATTTAACGGGAATATTATAAAACACGTGATGAATTTCAAATATCTAGGTAGAGAACTGTCTATTTATTTAAATGTGGTGGAATTGGAAATTACTTTTAAAAAACCAAGTTATTGTAATTTTTCAGGAATCACATAAAGTACCATTCACCTTTTTAAAATATTTTCTCGCTATGAGAGATTTATTATATTTGTCTTTGTTATTGTTTTTTCAACCTTGATCAAACAGTAGTTTTAGTTGATGATATCTGATAAATATTTGTTTACAATTATTAAAGTCCAGAAACTTTTCGCTTTTACCTAAAATAGCCATCTAATACTCACATACTATTTTGCAGTAATTTGTTCTAAAATTCCTAAATTAAATTGCAATTATTAGTTTTCGTATTATATAAACGGTTCGGCAGAATGACGTATCCATTTTCAAAGTTAATTCATTTTATAATATAATGCGATATAAATTCAAATCAAGTCGCCATGCTTTCGCGATAAATGGAAATTTAAGAAAGTTGCCAAATTGTTTGCGAGAAATGTCAGTTTAGCTGTGAATATAGAGCATTGGTCAAATATTCAACATTCTTTTGCGGTTGAAGCTTATTTTAAAAGTAACAATTCTGTTGTAACCACCCAACCAGCGTTTATTTCGTCGTTACTTTCATTTAAATCCACGAGATGCAATTCATAGTCGAATAACAATTAAAAAGTGGGTACACAGGTTTCGCACTACTGCCTCATGTGCCAAAGAAAGAGCAAAAGGAACAAACTCGTTCTGTACGCATACTTGAAAATGCTGAAAGGGTAAAAACGGCTTCAAGAGTGCCAGCAGCGAGAAGGAGGTCACATGACTGATGTAATGTTTAAAAATAAAATGCCCGTGTTTCCTGAAGGACCTTTTGTTTGATTTTTGAATAAAAATTTAGCCGTTAACAAAAACAACTCAAATTAAAGTGGATACTTTATTCTGCCGGACCTTGTATGTACTTGCATTTTTGAATAATTACGTATAAACAGATGTCTAAAATTTTTAAAATGATATTTGACCTGGAAACATATACTTGATTTACTTCTACAAATCCATATTAAAGGACATTTTGTGTAATTTGATTACTACTATCAAGCACTTTTACATTTTTTGAATATACCTAATATTATTTACTGGTGTTACTATAAATCGTCATACAAAAACTTCAAGTATACCTATATATTTGCAGTTTGTTTTGGATAGATTGATATAACTCAAACTATGAAAATATATCTATAGTAAAATCACGGAAAAACAGTGCACGTCATCAAATATTTAGTTATTAATTTAAAGTTACTGTTCGCCCACTCATTTCTCCTCCTGATTTGGTACCTTCTCAGCAATAGACCTCTCAATATGCTCAACGTCTTTAAGTTCTTCTATAACATGGTTGTCGATTTTGACCTTCACCATAGTGACCATTTTCCTATCCTAATAAATTTTGTAAACTTGCAACAAAATATCTCATATTTACCTGAAAAATGGTTGATACATAGAGCGGACTGGGACATATTTAAATCATTATTAACGTCCTTTTGTCAAAACGATCGTTACACTACGGTTGACGAAATTATTGGGTTGATTGGTTCTGTTGCTGATCTATGTATTCCAAAACGCAGCGCTGGTATTCCAAAAAAAAACCCTGTTCCGTGGTGGTGCGACAAGGTAAAAATTGCTGTAAGAGAAAAGAAGAGAGCATTACATAAGTTTAAACGTCAACCTACACAGGAAAACTTAATCACCTTTAAACAAAAAGAGCTGTATGTCGTAGAGCAATCCTGGCCGCTAAAAAGAACTCATGGCAAAGCTATATATCATCTCTTAATAAAGATACGCCCACAGCAGAAGTTTGGAGGAGAATTAGGTCCATGAAAGGACATGCCAAATCTACGGCAATTCCATTTCTCTCTATAGACGATAGAATAATATCTAATAAGAGAAATATTGCTAACGTCATAGCACAAAATTTTGCACGCTCATGCAATGAAGATATTGCGGGAAACACTGACACCCTTGACATTGCATTTGACACTTTTGATGTTCTACCGTACATTGCTCATTTACTATAGAGGAACTAGAATATGCAATAACTAAATCCAAGAGCAATACTCCAGGTCCCGATGAAATTCCAATAGACCTCATTAAACATCTACCTCAGGAAATGAAAAACAAACTTTTGGACTCCCTAAATGTTGTATGGCAAGGCGGCAACTTTCCTGAGCTTTGGCATAGCACAATCGTGATTCCAATCCCTAAAATAAAACACCCAACAGAACCTTTACATTACAGGCCGATAGCACTTACGAGTTGCATCGCCAAGTTACTTGAAAGAATGGTCAATTATAAACTGTGTTGGTTACTATACTCGGGCCGCCGAACAGATAGAGTGGAGCAGGCAACCCAAATAACATATTACAAAGGTCACTTGATAATATTTTAATTATAATTACTCAAAAGGATCGGAGATGCCGACCCTTGTAATTAGAACTAATTTCAATAATTGTCATTAAATAACTTTTTGAGGTTATGATGCAAATAAAAATGTCCACCAACTTAAAAGTCAAGCCTGACATTTGCGCACTTGTAATTGAAAATGTTTAAGGCTGTGGCCTGGCTCTTCCTAAATCTCATTATTGGCTGCGGCGTCGAAACCAAAACATGTTGCCCGTGATATGGTTAAGTTTGTAGCGTTTTTTCTTTGGAGTTCCTTTATTCAACCATTTACAAGGACTAAATTGTGCATCTCTACTGCTGTTTTCACAGTTACATACAAGTATAAAATATTGACTTGTAAAGTAGTTTCTTAAGGAGCTTTTAATTATTCATAGAGCTGCCTGCATTATGGGTAACCGTAAGAAACTAATTCGTAGTCAAGAACGTGAAAGAATCTATAGCAACTATTGCAAATTTTACTCAGTCGTTTTGCAAGAATGGGTGACTAAAGCAACCGATGTTGGCTTAAATACAGTTAAGCGAATTGTTAAAGGAGCCTAACAAAGTGGCGGAAGAAAATTTACTTCTCCAAGAAAACAAATTACTAAACTTACCCCAGGTCTTCTCTCGATCAATATAAAGAAGAAGTAATCCCAAGTGTAATCTATAATTTTGCCATAAAAAGAGACCTACAATGAAAGCTGTATTCGAAGTCGAATAAAATGAAGGAGGGTGTTAATTTCACTGAGAAATTACATTCCCTTAGGCGATTGGTACATAAAATGGGTTTTCAATAGAGAAAATGTCAGGAATGAATTTGGTACGAAATCTTTTCTACCTCCGGCATGAAGAATAATCAATTCTTGCGCTTTACTGACGGGGGATTTAAAACAATTGTTGGTACCATCATCACAACATTTAGAACAGTATGGAAGCTATGCAAGTACGTTTCATCAGTGTACACAATATTTCAGAATTCGGCTTTATATTTTATCTTAAGAATTCAACACAATTTGCTGGAATTTCTCTCTTCTCTATTAGAACGTGTGCCTTTTGTCTTAACATTATCTTTATTGAAAACCCATTTTATGTACCAATCAACTAAAGGAATGTAATTTCTCAGTGAAATTAACACCCCCTTCATTTTATTCGACTTCGAATACAGCTTTCATTGTAGGTCTCTCTTTATGGCAAAGTTATAGATCACACTTGGGATTACTTCTTCTTTATATTGATCAACAGATGACCTGGGGTAAGTTTAGTAATTTGTTTTCTTGGAGAAGTAAATTTTCTTCCGCCACTTTGTTAGGCTCTTTTAACAATTCGCTTAACTGTATTTAAGCCAACATCGGTTTCTCTTAGTTACCCATTCTTGCAAAACGACTGAGTAAAATTGCAATAGTCGCTATAGATTCTTTCACGTTCTTGACTACTAGTCCAGTCTGTAAGGACAAAAAAAGGCCTTTGCCTTACAAAAAATGGAGTATGAACGGTTTTTATATATGTTGTTCAGGTCGGGATCCTGATGAAAAATCCAAGTTTTCGACCTTGGAAGGGCGCCGCCCGAGCAGCCATCTTAGATTAAAGGTGCTAAAAACTGGTGTTATCCAAATAGATCTGCAACGGTTGATCAAACGTCAAAAAAGTTCAATATAAAGTTAAAGGAGACAAGATTGTTGACATTTTTTGTATATTAATTTTTGTTGTAAGTGTAATATGTAACGAGTTACAGCAGCTGAAAGTTGAACATTTCACCAAAATATTGTTAAACTTTATTTTTGTTGATACATTTTCTAAGAACAATTTACACTATATTGTTTGTAATATTTTTCTACATTATAATAATGTTCTATAGAGAAATACAAAGTATGATCAAAAATTATTGTCATCTAGTATGGCTATGGAATAATTCTTAATATATAAACGCAACTATAAGTCACTTATATTCTCGCACATGCAGTCGTTGTTTTTGATGGATATCCGTTTGATGGCGACAAAAAAATACCGAGACTGCAGAAAGGCTTCTCCGATCGAAAAAGCAGATATCTGCGGATGTTATTTTGGATGAAACAACGCCGGTTCTAGTTTCCTAAGAACGATTTCTAGCAAACGAAAAGAATAAAGTCCGTCTGATTTCGATGCTGTAAAAACATACGAACATTACTGTATTACAGTTAAGCAGGCTGAAGATGGTGATGTGTTGATTGTCAACACGATGATTTCTTTGTGCTCAAAATTTGATGATGTTTTCGCCATTGGAGAAGACGTCGATCTTCTAGTTCTGCTGACGGTATTAGCAACATCTACCTTCGCAAACCTATGAGAGGCAAAATTGTCTAAAGAGTGTATGCTGCAAATAGTTTCAAATATGAAAAAGCAGCTGAGAACATTTTGTTTCTCCATGCGTTTAGTGGCTGCGACTCAACGTCGTCCGTCTACAACCAAGGAAAAGTTTGTTTTCGCTTGTCCAGAAAAGCACAAGATTCAATGACATTATAGACATATTCAATCATCACGATGCCAAACGAGATGATATAGCAGATGCTGAAGCACGCTTTCTCGTTGCTTTGGTGGCTACATGGAAGAAAATACCTTGGAAGAAGTCCGTTACCAACAAAATCAAGTGCAAGAAACACATTTAATTGTGCTTCTTTGCCACCATCGAAGGACGGTGCACGGTAACACGCATTTAGGACCAGGTCCAACAGTGGTACGGAATTGACAAAAATGCACAAGACTGGTGCTGGAAAGTTGGCACGAATGGGCTCGCTCCAGTAACAATGACAGAGAATCCATCACCCGAGACTTTATTAATAGTATATTGTACAACTAGTGTTGAAAATAGCACTTTTCACACGAGTGGGGGAGTTTGATGATCACGAGCCGAAGGCGAGTGTCATAAAGCCCCACAAGTGTGAAAAGTGATTTTCACACGTGTCGTACACTATACTTTTTCTACTACTGCAAGCCGCCGCCTAGATTTCAAATATACGGGCTTAAAAACAGCGTGCGACATCGATGTCGCACGCTGTTTTTGAGCGTGCGACAACGTTGTCGCACGCTGTGTGAAATGTAAGATTTTCAGAGTTAGTTAGGAGTGCTGTTTTGGCTATTTTCAGAGCAGTCGTAGAAAAAATTAATTTCATGCTATTGTAAAAAGGATGCGGCGAAGCATGTGGCTGTGTAGATTCTGTAATGGCCAATATTGCGAAAATGCACCAGAAGTTCACACCGAGAGTGGGGACGAAGATGAGGACATTTCATCAATGGAAGTCCCAAGTCTCAGGAGCATTGACTTTGAAGATAACATTGAGAATAAAGAATCTTATGGAGACGTCAACATCTACCGACCGGGGCCTTCAAAAATAAAAAACAAACGAAATAATATAATCGCGAACATGAAACATCACTAAACTGGAGCATCTGTGGATTAGGACTACTGGGGATACCACAATAAAAAAAACGCCATTAACTCTACCTCATGGTGGCGTGGAAATGAGTTTGAGTTTACTATACGTTTATCAAATTATTATAACTACATAACGAATAGCCAGAAATAATACAAGAGAAATTTTAAAAATGTGAAATTACATTATTTTTTTAGAGAAATGTTCATCTTTCCACCGCTGTAACTCCTTTCATATTAGACTTATAAAAAATAGTTATGTACAAAAAATGTCAAGGATCTTGTCTTCTTTAACTTTGAATGAGACTTTCTTGGCGTAGGATTAACCGTTGCGGAGTCATCTGGAAGAATCCAGTTTTTAGCACCTTTAATCCAAGATGGCTGCTCGCGCGGCGCCCCTCCAAGGTCGAAAACTTGGATTTTTCATCAGGATCCCGACCTGAACAACATATATAAAAGCGTTCATACTCCATTTTTTGTAAGGCAAAAACCCCTACTGACTGGACTATACGAATTAGTTTCTTACGGTTACCCATAATGCAGGAAGCTCTATGAATAATTAAAAGTTCCTTAAGAGACTACTTTACAAGTCAATATTTTATACTTATATGTAACTGTGAAAACAGCAGTAGAGATGCACAATTTAGTCCTTGTAAATGGTTGAATAAAGGAACTCCAAAGAAAAAACGCTACAAACTTAACCATATCACGGGCAACGTGTTTTGGTTTCGACGCCGCAGCCAATAATGAGATTTAGGAAGAGCCAGGCCACAGGCTTAAACATTTTCAATTACAAGTGCGCAAATGTCAGGCTTGACTTTTAAGTTGGTCGACATTTCTATTTGCATCATAACCTCAAAAAGTTATTTAATGACAATTATTGAAATTAGTTCTAATTACAAGGGTCGGCATCTCCGATCCTTTTGAGTAATTATAATTAAAATATTATCAAGTGACCTTTGTAATATGTTATTTGGGTTGCCTGCTCCACTCTATCTGTTCGGCGGCCCGAGTATAGAACAACGAGGATTACTGGCTCGATATCAGTTTGGTTTAAGGAAAAACCATTCAACTACTGATGCAATAGTGTTCATAGAGAATGCGATTAACAACTGTTTTCTGCACAACCTGCATGCTTCTGCTGTCTTCATTGACATAAAGAACGCATTCAACACTGTTCAACATTGTGATATACTTCGTCAACTTTATGACTGGGAACTGCGAGGTAATCTACCCATGTTCATAGAACAATTTCTAAAAAATCGGGCCATCAATGTTAAAGTCGGTGTCACAATATCTGACCCTTGCCCATTAAAGCACGGAACTACTCAAGACTCCCCACTAAGTGCCACGCTGTTTTTAGTAGCCACCAACTCAGTGTTATCTGGTATCAGCACATCTTTATGCTATTGTGCGTACGCAGACGGCATTGTTCTCTTCAAGATAAGCATTTCAAGCAAGGTTATTGAAGATTCACTACAAATCGGCCTTACAGAGCTTTCTCGAGCATTGAAGACACGTAACCTCTTAATATCAACCACTAAGACTAAATCAATGCATTTTTGTAGAAAAAGATTTACTTGTACCCAAGTTCCTGTATTTACACTGGCGGAACAGCGCAGCGGATAGAAAATGTCCAAACTTTTAAGTATCTGGGCATAGTGTTAGACAGAAAACTCACCTAGAAAGCGCATATCCCGAGTCCCGAGTGGTGTATCTTGAACAAGCGTCCACGTTCGATCAGCAGAGTTAAGCAACGCTGTCTCTGGTCAGAACTTGGATGGGAGTTCCACGGCTGCATCTCTCGGCGCCTCGTGGTACGGCTATCACGGAAAAAAGTTGGTCCCGGCGGTCATACAACATCATGACAGTCGTTAGTGGGGTTGGAAGTCCTCATAACTGCACAGCGACGCCTGTAATTGGCCTAACGGCTGTTGTCTGAGTGCAAATTAAATAAATAAATAAAAATAAATAAATAAATAAATATCGACCAACTTGTTTCTTCTGTTAAGAGAACGCTTAATATAATTAAAAGTTTAGCTCACACCAGCTGGGGATCCGATAGAAATACTCTTTTACTTCTTCACAAGAGCCTTGTGCTTTCCAAAATCGATTACGGGTGCGTGGCGTATGCTTCCGCGAAGCCTAGCAGATTAAAACCATTAGATGTTGTACATAACCGAGGTATTCGGTACGCCATAGGAGCTTTTCATACCTGTCCTACTATGAGTCTCTATGCAGATTCTGGTTTGCTACCTTTAAACTTAAGAAGAGAAAAAATCATCGCTTCTTATCGAATCAGATTGCATATGTGTGCTGGACATCCTGTTCTATCTCTTTTCAAAGATGCCACGTTTTTTACTCGGTATAGAGAAGAACAGACAAGACACAAGTCCTCTGCATTCCGATCAGATGCACTAATACGAACGCTACACCTACCAGAGCATTCTCTACATTTATATGAAACATCAGAGCCAGAGCCACAGTGGTTAGTCAACGTACCTGAAATTAGATTGGATTTGCAACAAGTCAATAAAGGAGAAGTAAATTCAGTCGTACTTAAGCAACTGTATCTGTCGCTGGCACAAGATTATGGTAATTACCACTTTCTTTTTACCGATGGCTCCAAGTCTGACATAGGTACTGGATACGCGATAGTCTATGGAAATCTAACCATCAAACGTTCTCTCCCTTCCTATACTAGCGTGTTCACTAGTGAATCGTTTGCAATACTATCAGCACTACGTTTATGCATGGAAGCTAATCACTCTGCATTTGTCATTTGCACTGACTCCTTATCAGTTTTGGAGGCTTTAAAGAATCGTTTTGCAACAGACCCGATTATTGTAAACATAAAAGCCATATGCCACCAACTGCTAGATTCCAATAAAAAACTCACGTTTATATGGATACCGAGCCATGTGGGAATTATTGGAAATGAAAATGCAGACTCCGCCGCAAAAGATGCTGCAAATGGTGTGAACGTTGTCACTGATGAAACTTGTAATATGAGGGACCTGCAGCTATTAATTAAACAACGAATGCTATCCAAGTTTCAAGATCGGTGGAACGAGTGTAATACATACCTCAAAACGTTTCTACCTGAATTGGGGAGATTTTCATATCCCATTGGTTTATCGAGGAAAAGTCAAGTGGTGTTAACCAGAGTTCGAACCGGTCACACATGCCTAACCTCCAAGCATTTATTACAAGCCGAAGATAAACCAATATGCAATGAATGCGGCGTGTCACTAACAGTGGATCATATATTGCGAGAATGCAACCAGTACCGAGGGATCCGAATGGCATTCGAGGGAGAAGAATTAAAAAATATAGACAGTGCTGTTCTCATACACTTTCTTCAGCAAGCTAACCTTTTCGCTCTAATTTAGACCAAGTGCAAGAACTATTTATAGGGGTTAATAGCCAAAGCAGCTGATACCCCACAAACAATTAAAAAAAAAAAAAAAAAAAAAAAAACTTCGTATTTAATTTTTTTATGTGGCGATATCTCCAGAAAAAGCACTATGAGTAAAACTTCAGTTAGTTATGTTCATAATTTTGTAATTATTTATATACTAATAAGAAACACTCGTTTCTGCAACTCCCATGTAAAGATTTCAAAATCAAATTAGTACATTTTTTTGGAATATTTCAATTGTTCGTCAGTGTATTTTAAACATTTAAACAAAACCCCATGGTTAACTTTAGAAAATAATCAACAATAGTAAATAATAAATCTTAAAATAAGATTCACATATAAACTAAAAAAAGATATTAACAAAAGAAGAATAACTACAACATACACATTTCTCTTCTTTACAAGGTGTGTATATCCAGTTTTTAGTCAAATCATTTGTGAAATCAAATGATAAAATGTTTTGTACATTTAGAAAAGCTAGTAAAAGTAGAAGTAAAAGAGAATGATAGCTTGATCATTGCTATTGCAACTATTTTATATATTTATCTACGACAGTGTGTAAAATTGACTTTTATTTGGCAGTTTTAGGTTTGTAAAACGACTGTTAAATAACATGTTTTCATTATCCCACGTCGTCAGTAGCAACGTGTTTAAATTGATTTCATTAGCCACGTCTTCAGTAGCAACGTGTTTTAAATTTTTCACAACGCACAATTAAGATCGGTTTCTAGTAATGCAAATTTACATTTAAAACGTTTTTTTTTATATTTACCGTATTTTCTAGATTCTATCGTAGATAATAGTATATTAAAGTATGAGTGGATAACAAGGTCTTTAAAACACGCGCGAGTTTTCGAGCACGACGGCGTAGCCGGAGTGCTCGAAATAGAGCAAGTGTTTTAAAGACCAGTTATCCACGAATACTTTACGCTATTTTTTATTATACCTCCAATACTGGAAATAAATTACGCACTAAAAACTTACAAATAATTTTTGTCGTGATAAATCGAGAGGGCATAATAATATTGCTACTATAGTTACGAGAATTATTTACGTTTTTGTCGCGTCCATGTCCGTTGTTGCATTCAGTCGTTTCCTTGACAACCTTTAAAGCTCGGCGAGCTTTAATCGCCTGTATTCGCACGCTCAGGCGTGCTTTAAACGGCGATTCTGATGCAGGTATAATAAAAAATATTGTACGATACACATGCGTAAAGCATCTTCAGTCACTCGCGCGACTTAAAACGCTCGCTCACTCTCGTTTTAACTCTGCCCCACTCGTGACTAAAGACTAGCTTTACGCACTTATATCGTAAATTACTATTAAAATATTGCTAAATGAAATTACTGATCATTGCCTGTTGTCACAAAATAATATAAATTGCATTTGTTTAGGTTGAAATTTATGTTCTACCTATCTAGCTATTGCAGCACTACTATAGAACCATATCAGGCTGGCAAGTAACGTCTGATCGAATCTGTATGATTAAATATTTGTTTTTATTTTTTCCGAATAGCTTGGATATTTTTAAATGCTTCTTCATTAACTGTAATAAAAAAATATTATGACGTTAAAAACAATAATTGTACTATCCAAGACAAAAAACTGGGACAGTTAATATGTTCTGTTGCCGGGGCTCAGTGATACGCATCCTGGCTACTGATCGGAGGGTCGGGAGTTCAATTCCCAGTCCTGGTGAGATTTTTAAAAATAAAAAAATGTTGAAGACGTCTACAGAATTCCATTGTTCGGAAGTGATGTAAAGCCGTGGGTATCATGTTACTACGATGTGTAGCATGTAAAAGATCCCTTGCTAGAATTGGAACTCTTACGCCCGTATTCATAGTCGTTCGCCAGCGGATCGCCGGCGACTCGCCAGAGGTTCGTTGAAATAGTATGTTGGCGGCACTGTACGTCTATGTCAAATTCGAGGTGATCAGGTTAGGTTTTCAGTCAGTTTTGACAGAAACTGACACAAAATCTAACCTGCTAACCTCGAATTTGACATAGACGTACAGTGCCGCCAACATACTATTCATAACGAAACTCTGGCGAGTCGCCGGCGATCCGCTGGCGAACGACTATGAATACGGGTGTTAAAGTCGCGGCAAAATTCTAAGTAGGACTATATGACTACCTGGTACTTCGCATGCCTAGACCCTTGCCCATAACAAACAAACAAACATATTTTCTGCTGTGAATATGACTACTTTAATATGTAGAGCTGCTAGGCATTTCTATCTTAATTTTCAACTTGTTTAGACATTGCTTTGAATCAAAATAATTATAGTATATGTAGTTGTTTAAAGTTTGGCTTAAGCTGATCAAATAATCATCATTAAATATATTGCTATTAAAAATGGTTATCTTCTCCAACTAATTTTACCTATTTATTATAAACTGCGAGTAAAATTTTCAAAAAATTTAACCCCTATTAACAATTCTGAAAATAAGATTTTTCATTCAATTCCGCGATGTGCTTTTATCAGACTTTTTTCAGTGTCTAGGGTGTATATCACTTCCAAAAAATGACATTCAGAGATCAAATTCAATTCCGTATTATGGTACAATTTCATTGTCCATAAAAACATTTTAAGCAAATATAATTTTCGATTTTCCTTTTCCACTACTAATTCCCTTCAGAAATTACTAGTTTCCAATAAAGATCCTATCGCTTTAATAGAACGATCAGACACCAGAACGTCTTAACTGTTCGTCGTGCGACTGTTTTTATATTATTCAAACTGGACACATTTTCAAAAAGAAAATCTGGCGTGATACACGCACACAACTTCATTTTACAGTGATCTTATAAATACCCAAAAATTTGATTTTTAATTTTTAAGGATGCCAATTTTTTTCAAAAAATACAAGTTCTACAGAAACCGTACAAAATAGAGCGTTAGTTGAAGAGACAAATTTTCTCTAAAATTTTAAACAGAATTGAAAAATAGGAAAAAAACAAAAGAAACCCATTTTAGAAGTATTCAACTGGAAAATCACTTATTTCACATCAATGCACATTAAAAATGTAATAAAAATGTAAGGTTTTAAAAATCGTTAACGCAGTTTTTGAAAAAAAATCGAAAAAAATTTAAAAATTATAAGTGTAAACACCATACTTCCGGTTATACGATTTTCTTCTTGTTGTCGCATCTACATAGTACACAAAATTTATATATGAAGTTTCAACGCCATACCTCTTTTCGTTTTTGAGATATTCTGTTCACAAACACACAGACACACACACAGAGACACACACGCACAGGCACAAAGACAGACAGACAGAATAATGACAAAAATATGTTTTTTTTTTATTCAAGGGACTCTAAAACGTGAAGATCCGTTGAAAACTCGAAAAATTCGATTTTTTGGGGTGAATCAAATACTTCCTTTATCGTAAAAGGAAGTAAAAAGAATTAAAGAACATTTCGCTTGCATTAGAAACAACAATTTAACTATCGATCAACCTAATAAATCTATTTTTGTTAATCACATTTGCAGTCTAACCACAGCTTCGATCCTAATAAAGATGATAAAATTTTACATACAGCTAATAAGGTATCTTATTAAATTTACTTGACTTAATTTACTTATTGTAATTAACTTCATCAATGACGTACATTATTTAATTTCCAAATTTTCAATTATTATGTTTTGACCAGTATAACGATTTTTATAATGCACTTTGCTGGTTAATTAGTTACTTCTCCATGTGGTTCGTGTTTTTGCGCTTTTTATCTATGTTGGTTTAACTTTTAAATGTTAACCTCACTTTTACTATGTCCACAAACATTCACCTGCGCGTCAAGGCCTACTGTTTATTATGACGTAAATTATAACTGTCGTAGATGCAAACCTTTGTTAAATTGACATTTATGGATTAATAAGAGTAAATTTAAGGTCGTAGAAAAAATATTGTATGCAACTCGTGCTAAAAGTGGTTTATGCACGAGACATGTTATGAAACTCAGCCTTCGGCTTCATTTCATAATTTTCATGTCTCGTACATAAACCGCAACTTTTAGCACTTGTTGCATAAATAGCTATTTTCGTTGATCGATTATTATGAGTTTCGTTAACGGAAACACGATCGTTCATTAATAATAATTTTTAATGCATGCTTTTTTATTTTCTAAAATCGTTTATTTATGACTCCCATTAATGAATGATTTTCTATTAGTAAACGATTTTAGTATAGAAAATCAAAACTACGATGAATGTCAAAACTTTTTTAAATGTCAATTTTTTGTGATGCAATAAAATAAAATTTTCTCCAATTTAATAATATACGATTAACGGAAAAATACTGTAACTAACTCGTGTGTTAATCGGCGATTAATAATCCCAACAAATGTCTGGACTATTAAACGCTCTCATTAACACATCTGTTAATTAAATAACTATTAACAATTCGATCTTTGTTTGCCTCTCTTTAATAAAAATAGTTTTTGTTTGTCTGACTTTTGGCGAATTACTATCTCCGTGTTTTCAGTTTCTTACTTGAAATTATTTCTTATATTAATATTAACTTTACTTGCAATACATTTTTAAAATGTTTTGTTTGTCGCTCATATATGTCAATTCTGTTTGCAATATTTCCATATTTCTTTTTTTATCGTTTTCGTCTGTCTATATGTCCGTCTGTTGGCGGTATAGCTCAAAAATTATGCGTTATGCAAGTTGATATTTTTCAGACGGATTATATATCTACTTGCTCGAAACCGAATATACTTTTGTTCAAATATATACAGGGTGACCTTAAAAAAATAATGTATATTTTTACCTTAACTGCGGAATAGATAAGTAAGAAATTGCAGGCTTGACGAAAATAGGACCCATTATGGTAAATAAGTAAATGTTGTAAAAGAATCAAAAAGGAGCAACAGTAAGCGTGTGGTATATAATCCAGGTGCAAGGGCAGCCCGATATGCTGCCAACAGTTGAAATCGCTCTTGCAGAAGCTGAAATCGCTGAGTTCGAATCCCGTTGTCTACAATGTTTCTTTTCTTTATTCATTGATGTAATTCACATTACCAAGTGTTTTTTTAATTCATCAGTATTATTAGTTTTACTACTAGTTTCTCTAGATTTTTTTAATTTGTTACTGTCACAACTTTCACTTGCGAGGGAAGTTGGAGTCAAGCCCTTTACAGATTTTTCATGTTTGTTGTTTGTGTTATTTTGTTTACATTTATTTTCCTGTTGGTTTTTTCACGTTATTTCGCCCGTATTTCTATTATCTTCTGCATTTTCCTTCTGAAATATGCTACTAGCACTATGCCATCTGCATACAACAATGGCTGAATTAGTGGTGCCTTCATGTTTTTGGTATTCTGCTCAATTTCTGCGTTTTATTCTTACTTTTTTTTATAAGTTCATCCATATACATATGATAAATAGCCCTTTTCTATTTCAAATTTTCTCTTCTTCCATTAACCCTTCTGGGAATATGTTCTACAACATTAACCAGTTTACTGCTTACTATGAATATTTTTCAAAATAACGGCATGTATATTTTTCATATTTTACTCCTTGTTATACCGTCGAAAGGTGTCGGTATATCTATAGCACTGTCAAGTACACGATCCCATTTTTTTAAATTTCTTTCTGAATTACGTTCTTCATTATCTTGTGTTTATTTACCTTTGCTAGAACATCCGTGTCTCTTCTAGTTTCCGTTTTCTTTTCTCAGTCTGTGTTCTATTGTTTTTTGTATATTTTCCCGAGTCTTAGGTATTCTGTTTGCTAAGTACGATTTATTTAATATCTTTCATAATCAATTTTTCTCTATTATTTCCGTTAGTACCTATTTCATTATTTGTTGGAATTTTAGGTTATCGCGTTTTTATATTTTTTTAATAGCTTGCCCAACTTTTTCTTGTTTAACTTGATCTTGTTGAACTATGGTATGTTCTACTACCTGTTCCTCGTTCGTTTCTTCTTGTCCTTTAAATGTATCGGTGAAGTATTCAGTTGTATTATTTTCAGTGCTTCACAATTTTTGTTTCCACTATTTCTTATTGATTTGTTTGTTCTCTAAAATATTATTTTATTTTCCCTGAACTTTCTTTCTAATTTATCCCAACTTTGCTTATTTTTTGTTTTACTGCTTCTTTTACCTCATCCCTTATTATTCCATATTTTTTCCATTCTGACCAGATTTCTTAAAATATTTTCCATTTTTTATTTTTCTTCTTTACATTATTTTCTAGTTTCTTATCCCATCGTTTTTTATTTTTTTTAATCACTTTCTTTCCACACATATCTTCACATTATATACTTATACAAGTTCCACATTTGTTCTTAACGGATTTCAGTATTTTTGCTTTTTATTTCTGCTCGTTTTTTCTCACTACCTTTTGCTACTGCATCCTGATACTTTCTTTCTTTAATCTTTCCTTGCTTATTTTTTGCATACATTTTATATCTTCTGTCAGTTTTACTACGTTTCAACGATAACTAGTCTATGATCAGTATTTATTTCTGCATTCGACTTCACTTTCATATGCTATAAAATCTCTGCCGTACTTTAGGTGGAGACTATATAGTCTATCAGGTTCTATACTTCTCTTACTTCTGCTTCAAAACTGCATCTGTTTTCCTCATTATAGTTATAGGTATCAAGTATTGCATACTAAAAATTCTTGGAAATGCAAAGTTCAAGTATTTCTTCTTCCATTTCCATTTAATACTTCTTCGTCATATGGTCTAAGACTTCCAAATGCTCGTTCTACATCTCTTACCACCCTCGTGGTCCAGTCTCCCATATTAATAACGTTTTCGTATTCCTCTCAATCGATCCAACGTTGTCTGCGAGTCTTTATAAAATTATTGTCTTCTTCAGTTTCTTCTATCGGTGTACACCTACATTGCATCCTTCAATTTTGGTTTCCATTTATTTTGCTGTGAATACTCTCATTCCTTTTGCTGTTTTCCTTCATTTCTTCCCGAATATTTGCGGTAAATTTAGCCCCAATCCGAATTAGACCTTTCCCTTTATTTTGAGTTTCACTTAGTCCTAATAAGTATTTACATTTCAAGCGTCTTCACTTAATTCCATTTCATTTACTCTAATTGGTTTAATATTCCACGATCCTATATTTACTTAATACGTGTATTTTATTCCTTCTTCTACTTTATATTTACATGTAACTGTCCTTCAAATGATTTTCATTTACAATTTTATTTGTCCTTCTTCGTTTGCGTTCGTCATAATTTTTCTTTACCAGTGTGTCATTAAGTAGGTAGCGTTTAGCGGCGTATATTCTATTTCGTATTTTGTTAGCATGTTATGCCTTATTTTCACTTGCCAGGCTTATTTGGCTTACAGTTGGAATTATTTTCTTATTTTACTTTCTTCAGACACAGTTTCTATGTTGTTTTGGTCCAGGGCTTCGATGGTATATGTTTTGAATATTTTAAAATTTTAAAAAGTTTAAAAAAGATGTCGGCGACAATTGAGACTTTAAAGAATATCCATATGATTGTTACTGATATTAGGTTTGTGATGTCTCGAATCGATTGAATTTTGAATAAAAGCTTTAGTATTTTTAATTCGGTTCTGTATTTTTATTTTGTATATTTTCTGAATTAAAGTCAAAACAATTAAAATGAGCAGTTTGATTACTTTTTTTATCGTTTACACTATATTTCTATGCTGAAATTATATTTCTTATATTTCTGACATTGGTCTATATAAATGGAATTTCAAAATTACAAAAAAAATGATAAATGGTGGACGTTAAATGAGAGTTAAGTATTCCTGTTTTTTATCTTGAAAAAGATGAAAACAATTCGGCTAAATTCGTGCAAAACCGAAGAACGCAATTTTAATTAGAATAAGAAACGGCCAATAAAGATAATAAATTGAAATGGTGAGTAATAGTACGACTTGAATGTCTATGTTTTTTAATATTAGAACACCAACAAGTTTAAAGCTCTAGGTCAAAGCTAAACAAGTAAAGCTACATTTGCTACTAATTAAAATAATTTAAAAAGAAATGGTGTTACTGAAAAATATGTTTTCTAACAAGAATATCTTATAATATTTCGTTATAAGAAATACGTCGAATTGGTATTTTTTCAGCTAAATCATTTCGGTTTTAACTGTTAAAAATGCACCAATAAAATGGCAAGTTGTTATAAATTAAAAATGCAAATATTGACTATCACCGATTACTTAGGTTGACTATGATTGATTTAAATACAAAGGAGTAACTAATTCAAAGGTTTAGCACTAATTTACAAACGTCTAAATTTAATTTTTAATAAAGTGGTATCAGTTAAACCGACCCACAGAGCCTAATTTAATTAAATGTGATCGGTCCACACATTCCGCAAATAATTCTGGACGAATTCGTACACTATTGGCTCAGTTGGCCAGCTGATGTGTAAAACAATAGCGCATCCTACCGGTGCCTTACCGCCGAAAACTCAAAAATGAATATTAAACAAACCCGAACTAAAAATGAATCATTCTGTGAGACAATAAATACTTGTAGCGGCATGTAAGGACCAATTTACGAACATTCTTTGAGATGTCGGTAAATTTTGTTGGAAAAACGATTGGTCTCGAGATAAAGCCTACAGCAGGGTGAAATAACAAGCGACATTCGTCCGTCTCCCTCTCACTCTACTCATCTGCGCCTCTTTTGGCTAGATAATTTATGAACACATCCGCACTTATTAATGACTGTTGAAAGAAGGCCTTTGATTTGCAAGAGTGCAAATATTAATTACGGCGAGTTTTGTTTTGAATTTATAACTAACGCCGCCTAATGGAGCTTGATTAGTGGTCACCATCAGGACGGCTTTTTTAATTGTTTGCATAATGTGGAATTATTAATACCCCTTCTGGGAGTAAACATATTTAAATAAATATTTATGCACCACTACCTATACAGCTCACCCAACTATTAGTAACCGTCGAACTGATTAATTCATAAGTCGCTTTGACTTCGTAATTCAGTGTGTGTAAGCTCATTTATTTCCGAAGGTTCCCAGTTGCATTTGTTTCGACTACAAATGAATATCGGTGCTGCGAGCGTAAGTCGTGGATCGGTACGTACCTGTTTCTGTGACACATGTCTACACTGAGGCAGATGTCGGGACCCAGGTAATTTTTTAAACAGAAAGAAATGATTACAAGTATAAATGATGATTAACAATGAATAGATAACAGCAGACAATGTGCCGGTGCTCTAAAAATTCTTGTCTCACGCTACTTGGAACCGCAACAGGTTTGTTGTTTATAGAACTATCATAATGTGACTGCTAATTTAAATAATAATATCTTGATTGCATTTTTGGAGATCTCCGCACTCGGGCAGCGGTGTAAATTTAATTAATAATGAAATGTCGGATTTGGTAAAATTACTGCTCAAACAAGAAAAGCAACAAAAGGATTTTGTCAGGAATCTAGTCCGTTACAGGAAAGTGAGCTCTTTAATTACTTTTATTGTAGTAGGTTTATGGAAAAGATTACGTTGAATGTATTATATCATAAAATCCAGACATTCACCATCAGCTACCAGAAAAAACTGTAAATTGTTTACTTGTGCTTGTAACATAATTTTCACATCAAAGAACATGGAATTCTTAATACCTGCTACATTTCAAAGCAATCAACTGACATTAATAACTTTTAAATCTTAAATATATATAAATTTATATTTTAGTGAAATTTAATGATAAAAACCTCTGTTGTCGAAAGACTGTATTTTGGCACGAAGTTTTTTCGCACATTTGTACATTTTATAGGTTTTACTGTTTGTCAAAATGCTTAATGTCACCCCAGAATAAAAAGTCTATATATTGACTGTTGTTAATTTAAGCAGTTGAGTTATTATGTTTTCTGCTTAATGAAAATTGTATTAATCAAATATTTGTTATAGATAGAGGAAGTTATGAAGATTTTATACACGCACCGACAGAGAAACGAGAAAGGGAGAGTAATACAGGGGAAAGTGGAATTTCAACAAAGGTTTTGCAAAAAAGGGGCCAACTATTAAAAAATTTAATAGTAATTAATCGGAAAGCTTTGGCAAGAGAAAGAAAGTAAAGCCAAATAATTATGAACAAATTCAATAAAAATAAGATAACTGTGGAAACGGGGGCTGCCGAGATCAATCTTAGTTATCTAACGTCCAAGACAAGGTGATCAATTATGTGCACTTTTTACCTTAGTTTGCTAAACTGTTAATGAGAAAGTGGAATAAAAACAAATACTGTACCGATAATAACAAAAAGTACACTAGAGAAAAATTTCAAAAACTGAAAAGCAAGGTAGAAAGATTTAGGCGTGTTATCATTCACTCATTTATCATCTTAAGCTTCTTTTAAGTTTGATGAAACAAATATAAAATATAAAAATTAAAGCGGAGAAGAGTTTGAATATATGGGAATAACAAGTACAAACAGAAATGATGGGATACTGAAATAGTGTCGTAAGTGATAAACCACATCCGCAGACTCAACTATGTAGGCAGCTGGAGCGCCGAACAAACACGGCAGGCAACCCGGAGAGATAGATAGGCAATTACCTTACGGGAGGCAAAGTAGTGAAACCCTTTTAGATACAATAGCCGTCGTCCATTCGACGATCAAGGGACTCCGAAACCACCCGGCATATATCCGAAGGCGTCATAAATATTATCGTTGACGCAAAACCCTGGAACATAAATATGACCAAGACAAGCACCAAGACATTCCACCCGATTCATTGGGTCATTCCGTTATTCGATTCTATGTAAATCATTGCATTCGTTTATCAAACTTTGTCGAAATACCAAAGTGATCTTAAGTATTAGCACACTAATTGCTAATCGCGCACTATATTTATTTTTGCATGTAATGGTGCAATTATGTGTATAAGTGTGTGAATTTTATTGATTTTTATTAAAGAGTGTTCTTATTCACAAAGTATTTAGCATTTCCAAATACCCTGGATGTTAATATCAACCTCAATGGTAGCCCAGCAACTTCAAGGGCAAGATGTTTAGGTCACGTCTATTGAACGTTGGATCAAAAATATACAAAAATCTTATTCCTGGAGGGAGAAGGGGTGAAAACCGAAGAGGGTAGACAAAGAAAAAGTGGCTAAAAATAGCGAATCAAGACATTAGAGAAACCTGATAGATTTGTAGTCCAACAAACCATCGTAATCCCTATTTTCAATAGCAGTATGTATTTGTGTAAATGACAATTTTTCGTTTAAATTTATTGAAATATAATCTTTTTGACATAGGTAGTCTTATACACAATAATTGTCCCTCCTAATTGATATCATTAGCACTTCTTCTTCTTCTTCTTTGGGCGCTACGGTCCTTGTAGGACCTTGGCCTGCTCAATTACCTTTTTCCATTCTTCTCTGTCTAAGGCCACTGAGTGATTAATTAAATGGGGAGCAGCCATACGTAAAGTTATAGTTTCGTATACAAATTCTCTATGTTCGGTAGGGATGGGCGCGTGACGTGAAAACAGTCGTGTCACGTCGTGTCACGGCGTGTCACGTCGTGAACGTGACTAATATTTGAAAATCGTGACGTGAACGTGAGTGAACGTGAGTGAAAATTTCCAAGGCGTGATTCACGTTTCACGTTAATTTCACGTTAAATATTTAGTAACGAATAAAAAACTGCAGGGTGCAGCAACTTTTAAATTCATTAAATCACAAATTGTGCCAAACAAGTGACATTATGTGGCTTTATTTTTGGACCCTAATTATAAATCCTTAAAGTTTATATCTACCTTCACATAAAAGAGAAGATTATAATGCAAATAAAACTATAGATGATAATGATGAAATACATAGCAAACGACTCAAAACTGGTACATCAGCATCAGATTCTTATCTTTCTACACTTAGAGATAGCTCTGACGGTGACACGTTTAATTAGGATGATGTCGAAACAAAACTAAATTAGTATGTTAAATTAAAATTCGGAAATGTAGAATGACATTTTATGATTTTGGAAAAACAGTGTAAATACGCCACTGTTAAAAAAACTTGAGAAATTTTAAAAATACCCGCAAGTTCCGCTACAAGCGAAAGAGAATTTTCTACAGCTGGGCGAATTTTAGAAGAGCGCAGAATTCGACGTAACGCTGAAAATGTTGATTACATATTATTTTTAAATCAACATTTTAATGTGTAGATGTGTAGATGAACTTATTATTCTAATAAAAGTAATGGTTTGTTTTTTATACTCGGCTAACGCTGAAAATGTTGATCCTTGTACGTAAAAGTACTTGCAAACCTACGAATTAAAAGTGTTGCCTAGCAACATATACCTTCTGTACTGATAGCAATAAGGGAAACGTCTATTTCAATGACAGCTTTTAGTATTAAAAGTAATGTCTTTGAAGACAGCTGCAAGAAATATATTTGCGAGAAATCAGTATTTATCCCTTGTCGAAGTTATTGTAGTCAATTTTCATTTTTTTCTTTTTATGTCAACTATTCTGATTGCAACATATCACGTAAATTATGTTAGGTGCAAAACATACGAGTATTTTTAGTTCTCTTTAGGGTTTTTTTTCATTGGTTTTAAATTTGAACATTTTGTTCTATCTGAATTTAAATTTTGAAATAAAAGCTGCGTGTCACGTCTTGAGTGGCGTGTCACGCAGTGAACGTGAGTGAACGTGAGCGTGAACGTGCGTGAACGTGACTGTTTAAAGCAAGCGTGAAACGTGCGTGACGTGGGCGAAAATTCACTCACGCGCCCATCTCTAATGTTCGGTTTGGAAGTCCACAACAGGTATATCTACACTTTCCGTTGTTTTTTACTAGTACATTATTTGTTGTTTATACCTGTAATATGAAATATATAAACAATTTCATAACAACCGGGACATTAGAGTTCATAACGTCCGCTCATTCGAGCATTATAATTTATAAAGTCACCAAGCAAGTATCTCGATGCTTCGATGCATATACAGCAATGGTTGATCACCATCTTTCTGATCCATTATTTAATTTATTAAAACAAACTAGTAAAGTATACAATTTTGTAAGCAGCACAGGAATTACTTGATATATCGTCGGTATATACATGACTATTGTATCTTACATTCATATGACGCTTAGTTTTCTTGAAATAAGTTGTGCATCTTATACTTTACTACTATACTTTACCGTACTTTCACTGATTTCAACATTTAATAAATGTATATAACTTGGAATATCGGTTGCATTTTTCGCGGGCGTTTAATTGGTCCGATACTTTTGGAAGACTTTGTGACTGATTAGAAATATCGGAACAATATTTTGAGCGTGTTTGTAAAAGGTCAGAAAATGCTGAAAAACCAATAGAAAAAATCCAAGAGCCAAAAGAGAGGATTGATGGGTTTGACGAAGAGTGTGAAAGTGAACTAAACGATAGAGCAAAAGCAAGAATGAGGAAGTTGGGAAAATCAGCGAACGAGAATAAGGATGTAGAGCAATTGAAAGGGTACAGGAAGGATACAGTGTGTCTCACTTTAGACGGCACCACCCCAGTATTTTTTTATATATTATAGATTTTAAAAAGTTCTTTTTTTCTGATTATACCCTTTACTAAATTCTGCTTGTTCAAATAAGCTAAATCCGAAATTTCATTAAAAACAAAATTTTTTAAAAATCTCTAAAAAATTTAAATAACGATTTATGGGATGCATTACATGATCTTCCAGTTGCAGTACGGAAGGAAGATGGATAGGTCGTAACAGTCCACTAATCACATGGCGACTATTTTCAACATTTTTTGTTTTTAATGAAATTTCGATTGATCGATTCTGAATAACTTTTATTAACAAGATGACTTGATAAAAAAATCCCTAATACGACTTCTTCAATTTTGCTGATTATTTTAAATCGTATTAGGCTAGCATTTTACCGTGAAGGGAAAGTAACATACCCTAAAAGTAGAATTTAGTGAGGGGTATAATCAGAATTTTTTTAAATCGATAATATATAAAAAAGATACTAAGGTGGTGCCGTCTAAATTGAGACACACTGTATACAAGTAGAATAGTAAGAATCTTTTACCAAAGGCTCAAAGCAATGTGGCGAGGTAACTAACCAACGTCTTAGACGAAAAAAAAAAGAACGGTTAGGGAGAAAATGAGAGATAACGAAGAAAAGGCTAGAGTATTTCAAGGAAGTGTTAAACAAACGTGAAGAAGACAAAATAAAAACTAGCAAAAACATCAGACAGAAGTACCAAAGAGAGAAATCATAAAACACTACAAGATATGCGTCACTTATAGCATACAAATATTACCACCGTGTATCAAAGCGCGATTAGCATCCAAAATCTAAAACATATTTTGTAGATATCCATGCGAATTTAAACCAGCAATTGGAAAGCTAAGCGTACAAACAGGAATTACATGTCTTATTTATCAATTTTAGTCAAGCAAATGTGGTATCAACAGACAAATATAATGCTATTTACAGCAGTAAAAAAACTAAAAATGGATATGGTGAGGTTAGTAAGGATGACGTTGAAAAAATTGAAACTAGGGTAACAGGAGAAAAACGTTTGAAGTTAAAATTAGACATTCGACAGCACTTTACAAGATAGCGCTAGAAAAAGTAATCACAGTTAGTAATATTAATAGATCCGGACTAATATATCTGTAATCAGAAGTAAAAAGATAACAAGAGGTGGTGAGCTCGGTTAGGTCGAGCTGTGGAAGGCCTAGTCATTGATGAAAAGAAACCAAAGTACTTAGATGGTGTGGAAAGGTGAAGGGTTTAAGGCAAATAGACATTTGGAGATAAAACTCTACAAAGATAGAAACTACCAATTTAAAGAAGTAGAATGTTTTACCATACATACCAGTAGAATACTGAAAAGATAAGGGCAAGTTTAATGTCAGCAAGCAAGTGTTTCTAGTTAGCACAAACGAGATATTGGAAAGCATGTAAGTATCACGAATATAGTGGTAGGACCAGTGGCCGTATACCAGAGTAAAGTATAGATATTGACAAAAACAGAAAAAAGTATTTGCGAGAAGAGTGTGGTACGAAACATTTTGGATGGCAAGAAGGTAGAAGATACTCGTAGATAGAAAAGTAAAACAAATAAGGTAATAACATAGTTATCTGGTAGTTTTAAATGGCTGGGGCACATGACGAGATGCAAAAGCAGCAATTATTAAAGCAACGACGTTAAGTGAAATGGGAATAGATAAGTAAAAAAACCAAAGGCCGAGATGGAAAACAAAAATTTGAAGGCCCTAAATATTACGAAATGGAAAGAGAGAGTAGGGGAAAGAGGAGAAAGAAATGGCTAAAAGTAGTCAACCAAGCAATATGTCTTTCTTTCTTACTGCATTCTTCTTTTGGTATCTATTCGATTGTCCAACTTAAATTAATTTGAGCAGATGAAGATATTAACCAAATCTTCTACCCCCGTTCTTCTGTGGATTTCTTGGCTTCTCACTCAGTTGTTTTGCTGTTTAGCTGGCATTATTCTCTCCATTTCAAATTGGGAGACTTTTCTTTTAACTTCTTATTCATCGCTCATGTTTGAGCTCTGTGTGTTACAATAGATACACAGCTAAAGTTAGTTAACATACCCTATTCTCTAATCATATCAAAAAACATACGAAGATCAATTCATTTCTATCTATTTATTATGAGTTCGAAAGCCACCAGCAACCAACAATACCCCTATCCTGTATGTAAAATCGAATGAAGCTGCGTGCGTGCATTAGTCACATTACACCGATTGTCTTTACTGCGTCCCCAATCGGATTTACTTCCTTCAACTCCATCTAACGTCAATGGCACTTATTGCTATACGGCTGCAGGATGCTGTGCCAATGTAGAGCAACTATTTATTCATATTCAATACAGGAGCTGAATTGAATAACCAGTAAAGACAAACTGAAGAATTTGTCTAGGACGGGTGGTGAGAGGGAGGACTAGAAAAAGACCAGAAAGGTAAATGCACCACTCAGTCTAGAAGAAAGGCTTAAAGTAGTAAAAGAAGAAATGCTGTCTTACCATGGGCGTGTAAAGCTAGTGCATTTATAAAAGTATGAAACCGGTAATACGTTATGAAAGCATAATTTTTTATTTCTGATTATTAAGATAAGATCATTAACAGATTACATTTTCTGAGGTAGAAGCTAATTGTAAATTCACAGCCGCCTTTGTTCAAAAATGCATAACGTACGCACAAGCTTTATAGGTAAAACGAAGAACTGGGAACTAATCTAAAATACAAAAAAATTAATTAGATATTTCTCAAACAAAATTATACGATAGAACATTTTAACAATTGTTATTTATTTTATTTTGTATTTTTTGTTCTAATAAAATAAAACCGTTTGATATTTTATTTGGGGTTCTGGTTTAAGATCATTATTTGGAGTTGAACACTGACAATTTAAGAATAATGTTAGAATCTCTTTAAAAAAATGCTGTGCACAATGCATTAGTAAATAATGTAGTCCATTAAATAACTGCTGGATAAATATTATTTAAATTAAAGAAAAGTGAAAATAAACTGTATGCATACGTATATCTACTCAGAATGCAAATTGTGCTTCCAGATTAATCTTTTACATGCTTTGAACAGAATCCACTTTGATTGATACAGATCTGGAGTATTAGTTCTAGTAAATCAATCGAGGTTATTAGTTCGCTAAAATCGAACACGTAGTCGGCTGTGCTAATGCGCTGGAAGGATTGAGCAGAATGTTTTTTGTTTCCTGACGTATCTAAATCGATGCAGAGAAAGTTGTAATCGCCGACTGCGTTACTTCATACAAATCAGCGTAACTGATGCCAGAGTCATCTTGAACCGTTCGTAATGGGACTGGTTTATAGCCGAACCGGTCGTTTGAGGTTGCTCTATGGTTACATCACTGGTAGCAAAAAATGACAGGAAAGCCGTAACAGGGGAGATGAGAAGTATGCTACAATTTCTCGTAAGAGACTCATTTAAGCCACTCCGTGATTTGCAGAAGTTGCGAAATCTACAAATCTAGAAGTCGATACGTTTTAAAATGATAATCCGTATAGAACTACTACATGTTTTATTTAATTCGTTCATGTTATTACACAAACATCATGGTACGGATAAACTACAGAGTGGCCATTAATATAGTACGGTACCTAATTTTTCTATATGTGACCAAGAGATTGAGCTATGTTAATGAAGAAAAAATACAATTGAAATGTTAGCAACAATGCAAAACGCAACACAAATAAGCCATACTTGATCTCTTCGATTAGAAACATCTCCATGTTATTCTGAATTACTTTTGGGTTTGAATCTTTGGTGGTTTTCGATTTGGAAATGTTTCCTCTAAGGATCCTGTACTCCTGCAGCTGCATTTCTATTGAAACGGCATACCTTAAATGGATTTAAATTCATGATTTAGGCTTGACAGTAGAAACTGATTCCGAATTTGACAATTCTAACAATTGTTGGCAATTATAAACAATGTTGACTATTGATGATTTATATCCTAAAATTTTGTAAGCAACCACATCCCCTGTCAATACCTAGAAAAGTGTGTATGCTTTTAATAGCCAATCTGTATAAATAATATAACAAACATAAAAAAGTAGATAAACAAGAGATAGGTTGTAACTGAATCTCCATATTTTGAATATTAAGATTTACAAATACTGTAAAACTCGGTGATAAAAACCAAAATAAAATCTAATACACAAGTGTTTTAAAAAAAGGAAAGGAATATTACGTTTATAAATTCCAATAAACTTGTGGATAATATTGGTAAACATCGAACAGGCGTTGTTATCAAATAACAATAATACCAACCAAACAGTATAATAAACATATAAGCTAAACTAGTTTTTAAGGGCACCACATATATATGGTCCCATACTAAATATGCAAGAAAACCAAATTTTTGATAGAACGAATTACGGTTGGAGAGTGGTCAAAATGATGTACAAAATACGTAAAAAATAGCTTAGTGCTGCTAATAATACGAAAAACAATAAAAAGCAACCATTAGTATTGCGAATTTCATAAATTTGCAAAGACAAAAGAAAATCAGCATCACGACCTATACGAGGGTTGCGTAATAAATGCACATGCTTCTTTTTGCATTATAAATGACGCGTTGGCGATATAAGGAACTATTGCCGATTGCGGACGAAGTAACCCGATCGCTGCCGATGAAGAAGTGATGCAGAGACGCAGAGACGCAGACACAACACAGTTTATAAACAGGGTATTTGTACATCGCTAGACAGCTTCTAACTTTATTAATAATAGAGATATTGAAAAAACCTTGTTTTTGTTTTAAATGTCAGTATTCAACTTACACACCGCCATAAAAAAAAATTAAGTCATTTGCGTAGTGAGACAACACTTTGGTTTTTTGAATGGAACACCCCGGATTATTTTAGATAATTAAATTCTGCATAAAAATACTTTATGATAACATGCGTAAACAAAATTTTAAAACTCGTTATTTTTTAAATTAAGGAAATATATATTTAACTCAAGTAGATAATGACTTACGCAAAATCCTTAAAATTCGAACAAGGAATGCAAAACAAATTCCACTGATCGCCAAATATTCCTCATGGACGAATTATCGCATCAAACGTACTAAAACAATTGAAAACTATGTGTTTTTGTAATGAAACAATATGAGCTTCATTAAACAGTTAAACATTACAATAAAAAAGCTTTCCAACGATGTCCAATATTCGCCATTTCATTTGAAAGTAGCTTTTTAAAAAATCAACATTTTTTAAAAGATAATTCAAAAATAATTATTCCAAAAACATAGTTTCCAATTATTTTAGCACTTGTGGTGCGATAATTCGTCCACGATAAGGTTTTAGAGCCAAGCAGACTTTCTTTTGCATTTCTTATTCTATTGTTAGCAATTTTAGGTAAGTCATGGCCCACTTTAGGCAAACATTTTTTTTAAGGAAAAATAATGTTCCAAAATTTGATTTTAAGTATACTACCATAAATCATTCTTAGCATTAATTTAAAATATTAAAAAATATATAGGGTGTTCCATTTAAGCAACCAAAGTCGTGTATCACTACGCAAAAATAGGAGGCCGTAATTTAAATTGGTTTATGACTAGCATTTACAAAAAAGCCATTTCAATATCTCTATTATGATCGAAGTTACGAGCTGTCGAACGATTTAGAAACACCTTGTATAACTAATAAATAAAACAAAATAATAGTATATTAGAGTCAAGAACAATGTTTATAAACAAAAAGTAGAGAAATGCCATCGAACAGCGAAAATTAAACAAAAACGATTAAAAAGAAGAAAGGAATCCATAAAATTGTATAAAGTATAGCATAATAGTTATTATGAAAGAACAAATGAACACAAATCTTAAATCGTATAAGCGACAAAATAAAGAAATAATAACACTAACGATGAAGGAAAATTGTGACAGACTGAAATAACACTTTTAAAGTAATTATGAGGAAATACCAATAAAAACTATGTAAATGATCATCAATGATGTCAACAACTGCAAAAAGTAATACGCGTAAATTCAGAACACATCGTAAATTAACACTTTCTAGATAATCAATAAATACCTAGCTAAAAGAGATACAATCACAATGGAATAATGCATTAGAAACACTATTATACGAGACAAACGACAAAGTAAAAAAATCTGTAAAGAGTTTTCCTCAAAACTTTCCTCGCAAGTGGAAGTTGTGACATTAAATATTTTGAAAAATCAGAAGCAACTAAGGGTAAAAATATCGTAACGTTCTTAATACTACTACAACAATAAAAGAAAACACTTGGTAATGCAAATGTAACAATTTGCAAATAATAAAAGTACTGCAGATAGATGGGATTCGAACTCAGCGCCTACGGAAGGCATTTAAACGGGAATGTAGCAGATAGCGGGCTTCGCACCCATCGATCGCATCTTGCTACGGAGCTGTGCTTAATATAGTAGAATAGCAACTGCATTACATTCAACAGCTTATTTTTGCCTATTTTTGTTTTTTTAACATTACCCTGTATCTGTTGGGTCTCATTTTTGTCAAGTGTAAAGCCTGGCATATGTGTAAATTATTACATTTATTTATTTCTCACTTAATGCAAAAATAAATAAAATTTTATTATTTTAAGGTGCTCACCCTGTAAATATTTGTTCGAAATTTTGCCGGTTTTATGCTAGGTGGACATCTGACATCTGCATGCAACATATCGTCTTCCTCCAAAAAGTAATTATACCGCTAATAGACAGACACACAGACAGACGGAATTAAGAAAACTTGTTTTTCGTCATCTAGGTACCCTGAAACGTAAAGATATGAAGAAATATCGGAATGTGTTTTTTTCACGTTTACATTACTTCCTTCCACTTTCAGACGAGGGAAGTAGTTATAGCCTAATATGTAATATGCTTAGCATCATGGTTTAAAATATATATTTATGCATTAAGGGAGATACGTACGTGTTTTTTTCCTGAGGTTGACATGGTTATAGTATAGTGCATACAATATTTTATTTACTAGCTAATTAGTAAAAATAGTATACAATTTCAAAATGTCGTATGTCACATTTAAAATAAGAATTTGTAAGTAACATTAAGGATTATCTGAATGTATGGTTGCTAACACGTTATTTGTAGTTGCATGGTTTCCATGAGACTGAGGGAGAAATAATTTGAAAAATCCCTTGGGAGTTATGAGTACCTTTTCATATTTTGTATCAATGACGAAAATGATCAATATCATGTTGCTAGTAAATAAAGTATTTTTTCTACAACCACACTAAAAGTAGGCCTTTCAGCCTTTTTTCACTAAAAGTGACGTTTTATAAATCAGCTGTTTACTTTTAGTCCATGTGCTAAAAGTAAACAGCTGGTGTGGAATTTAGAATTTTTAACTGGAAGTGAGGTTATAAAGTTATTCTAGTTACTTCTTTCGTTGGAGATAAAGTGTTTTTGAATAATTAAAGCATTATGTAACGAATAAAGTAAAATGTGTACATTTATAATTACCTTTGATAACTAACTTTGACAGCTACTGGCTGCAGAAACATTCACCTAAGCGTCAAGGCCATCTCTTTATTATGACATAAATTATAACTGTCATAAATGCACACCTTTGTTATATCGACATTTATGGATTAATAACAGTAAATTTAAGGCCGTAGAAAAAATGTTGAATGCAAACTCGTGCTAAAAGTGTTTATGCACGAGACATGTTATGAAACTCAGCCATCGGCTTCGTTTCATAATTTTCATGTCTCATGCATAAACGTCCACTTTTAGCAATTGTTGCATAAATAGCTATTTTACGCTCCCGCCCTTAAACTTGACGTTTCAAAAATTTTAACAAAAGCAGCCGTATCGAGGGCATATGACCGTATCGAATGCATAAACAACCGCATCCAAGGCATATCCAACACATAAAGAAATTTCATGATAAGCACTTTCAATCACGACTAGGTTGATATTGTTGTATCAACAAATATTTTTCAATCCGTCAAAAATTCTTATAGTGTTACGAACGTTTTACTTCAAATTGTGTGTTATTTTATTTGTTGTAATCTTGCAAAATGTCTGATATGTAATACCCGCGTAAAGACGTTTTATGGCTTGCGGTTTAGCGGAACGATGCGTAGCGGTAAAGTTGATACTTTATACATACTAATCAATGTAAAATTTGACGTTCATACAATTTTAACCCTAGAACGCATACATCTAAGAAAGTTACATTAACGCATATGTGGCGTCGTATACGACACCACACCTTTTTTTGTTTAATGAGGCACTTTAAATTTACTATACGCCTTTTTTAATATCTGGAAGTTAATTTTGACTACATAGATGCATATTAAAGGGCAAAACGGAAGTTAAAGTTGTTAAAATATTTATTTATGGGTATGAATAAATTAATTGTTAAATCTAAGGAACTGATCAGGTACTAATATCTACGTTAAACAGTTTTGACAAATAACTACAGTGTGATTTTTTTGAAACTCAATTGCAGCAGGCCCTGGACTGCTTGGATTAGCTGGCAGTACTGAAGTGTAGTGTTGGTGACACTGTCTGTGTCAAAACTGACGCAAAACCTAACCTGCTAACCTCGAATTTGACATAGACTCACAGTGCCACCAACATATTATTCATACGTTTGAATTTCGACAGCCAGCAGAGGATCATTTTTTTATCTCTCGATATTTGCATCATAACCTCAAAAAGGTATTTAATGGCAATTGAAATTAGTTCTAATTATAAGGGTCGCCATCTTTGTTCCTTTCAGTAATTATAGTTAAAATATTATCGAGTGCCCTTTGTAATATATTATTTTGGTTGCCTGCTCAACTCTATCTGTTCGGCGGCTCAAGTATAAGAGCTAACTGGCAATCCTATAAAAACAGTAGTGATAGCTATTTTAACAAATTCCACTTCGCATTACGTTACTATGAAAATTATGTACGTAAACTGACAGATGGCAAGTTGTTACCGATCAGCACCTATCGAGAAACCTTGTTACGTGATTGCATAGATGGAGTCATATGCGACACCAAGTAACTAAAAAACTAATTATAAAGCTTGTAACAATTTTTGGAAATGAAAAATGAAAGGGATATATCAACAATAATCTTCTGGAGAGGTACTAAAAATATGAATATGATAACATAACAGCAAAGCACTAAAAACTAGATAGTTAAATACCTGGTGTCTCATACGACGCCACCTATGCGTTCTAGGGTTAACAAAAGCAATCGTATGAAAGGCATAACGATCGTATCGAATACATAAATAACAACATCCACTCATTATAAGCATCTTTAGTCAGGTTGATATTACATTATTCTAACCAAAAATTCATATCATGTTGTAAAGCGTTCAGTTACTTCAAAATGTGTGTTATTTTGTTTATTGTGGTCTTGCAAATCGTGTGTAAATACGTTTTATGACTTTAGTTTGGTTTTTTTCCCGAAATATCCGAAGTGAGGTCATACAACACATTTTTACACTAAATACAAATACAACTATTATAAATTAATGATAAGTTTAAATTTAAAAAAAAATTAACATTTTTTTAAATTTTTAAATTTTGAATTTCTTTTATTTTCTACTCTGCCAACAGCCGTTAGGCGAAATATAGGTGTCGCTGTAGATTTTATGGGGACTTCCAACCCCACTAACGTCTGTCCTGATGTTATTATGACATCCGGGACCAACTATTTCTGTGGCAGCCGTACCACGAGGCACCGAGAGAGGCAGCCGTGAAACTACCACCCAAGTTCTGACCAGAAAGAGCGTTGCGTAACTCTACTGATCGTACGTGGACGCTTGTTCAAGCTACACCACCTGGAACCTTAGTAACTAATGTTTAATTACTATAAAAAGAGAGCAGGCGAGCTTTTTAGAGGGATTTTAAACTACAGACGTTTATCAATCACAAAAACACAGCGTACCATTATTGTTAGCGTTAATGGACTATCAAAATACTTTTAATAGGTAGCTTTTAGAGCCTATGAGTAATCGGTCATTACTAATGCACTGGAAAACTCTTAAATCAATTACGGCTATTTAAAACTCATCGAACGATTCTAAGAAGATGCCATAATAAAGATACGATTACATAAGAATATAATATACAGGGTGTTATGGAATTGAGTGCAAATATTTTAACTCGTAATAGAACTCGCTAAACTGAACAACTTCTCCATTTATCATTTTTTTTTAAAACGCCGGAATAATATTTTAATTTAATGGCACAACACACAAAAAACATTTCTTTGATATACAAACCAACAAAAACTGCATAGGTACTGATAAAACCTTTAGTTCACATCTGGTCACCAACGTACCTTATCAGTTGAGATAGGTAAGTTATTGACGGCATGTTTTTTGTGCAAGAACTTTGCAGTTTTAATATACTTGTGTCGTTCACCTTTAACTTAGATTTGCTTACCAAGCGGCTCGTCAAATTTAGGGGAAAAAATATGCGATTAAATGGAAAACGATAAATAAAAAAGTTGTTCATTTTGGTGAGCTCTATCACTGGTTAAAATATTGGCACTCATTTCCATAACACCCAGTATAGGTATAACAGCGCTACTGGCCGTGACGGCTCTTGGCCTCGACTCTCCTTACGGTTCTACTTTATTTCTTCAAACTCTATTTTAGCGCATCCAACTACTTCTTTCGCGCTCGTCCTCTTCTTCTGTTCACCCATCTGTTGTCTGCCATTCTTGTCACAAGTCATAGACATCTAACTCTTTGTACCCTGACTACATGTATGATCTTCGGACATCTGTCTAAAGCTCTTAGTTCCCGATTTGTTTTTCTTCATATATTTTCAGTTTAGAATGCTTTGCTGCCAGATATCCAGCATTTAAACTGTTTAACTTTCTCGAAACTGTATTCCTTAACCTCTTTATTACAATGTTTACGAGTGCTTCTTCTTCCATTTCCGGCTCCTTCATTTCCAAGTACTTTTTTCTCGTTCACACGTACCCTTATTATTCTGCTTTTCTTTCTAGTGGTCCAAATATTCTTTCTATTTTTTTTCTTGTTCCTCCCTAAGAACTACATCGTCCGTCGTCAATAATTGATGCTTGCAGTCTTGCACCTCTTTCTCCCTCTCTCCCTCTCTCTCTCTCTCTGTCACTCTGAACTTCATTTATAAGTTGAACAGCACTGTTGACAGCAGTAGAGTATTGTAAGTTGCAAGTTGTTTGACAGGCTCTCCTCCACTACAACTCGGTTCTCAATTTTTTTCGCTAGAGTCATTGTCACCAATGTTACGATTTTTAAGACTACGAGAAGCATGTGCTGGGTTCATTTTTGTTATTAAGTGCAATTCTGCAGTCCCTTAACTGTAATAATTAGATCTATAGTCGATTTTACCCCCTTGAACCCTTCTTGGTGCTCACCCACTGCATCCTAATATTTATTTAGTCGATTGTTTAGAATTCTAAAGTCCACTTATTTCCAAGATAGAGCATGCTTAAACAATTGCACGCGCTGTTCACGTGATCGCTGCATTGAACAGGGCAGTATCAACCCCACACGATTTGTTTTTTGGCGCTAAGAATGTCTGACAGTTTTTATATTCAGGAATAACCTTATATACAGAGGCACAACATACTCGAGTTGCATTGGCAACTTTATTAACGATGCGTTACATTTGAAACAACTTGGTTATCGGTATCGGTATTCGACATACTTTCGAAACGTCCTTTATTCACCCGATCGCAAACACAACTGACATGCAATCCGCACCTGTGCATGCGCTGCAATATAGGAGAGACGGACCGATCACGCAGTAACCAATATTTTGACGCTGTCTATCTTGGAAATGAATAGACAGTAATTCAACATTTTGTATATAAAATCAAGAATCGCAATACACGTATAATTTCACATTCCGCCATGTCTCCCTTCTTACAGTTTGTCTCAGGGATCTTTTCCTAGGGGTCATGTGCGTATGGAGCAAATGTGCAAATGATCTTGAATGCTCTCTTCTATTAACAGTGGGAAACAAATGATGCAAATACAATTTTAGATTACTTCCGCACTTAACGTCAGGGAAAAGGTTCCTTAAGCCAACGGTATATATAGGCGCAACCCCATGCTTCTAGAATTTTTCCTCACTTCAAAATGTTTTCTATCAGTTTGCATAATCGCGTCGTGCATTTCATATTGCTTCCTGTACTCTTATTGTTTTCACTTTCCATATGTTCCTCTTATTTCTTATTCTGTCGGTGTATCCACCAGTTCTTGCTGCTCAATGACTCCCTCTTCCCTATCCAACAGGCATTCTAAACTCTATCTGTCCACCTGATATGAACCGTTAAACAGATCGAATAAAGACAAAGGAAACGTACGCCGCCCGAAAGGCGCCCGAAGAACAAAGATTATTACATCTGTTCAACAAACCGCCGCGATCCTACGCAGAAGTATCTTTCAAAACCCTAAAATCATAAAAATAAGTGTCCTTACAACGAATTTCTAAAGTGCAGCAAGATTGCAACCATAAAACTTTATTGGAGCCGGCCGGCCAAGAAAGGTGACAGCCAGCGAAATACGCCTCACGAATGTTTGCAGATTAAATTAAGAATTTTTCACTAAAACGCCCTTTAAACAGAGTGCGCTCTGTTTTAATCACACATAAAGGATACCAGAAGATAGGAAAAATTAACCGCTACCTATTAAAACAAACCACAGAGCGATAGCACATATACAGGTGGAGAAAAAGCAATTTTTCCATCAGGCAGCCAAACTCGCGCCCGGGAGAGCGGCCGAGAGTTCAGCGGCCCGAGGAAAGGCATATTGTAACGAAGAAATCAGGGGCCACGACCGAGTACAGCGAGCAAAGATGCAGATTACAAATTAAATTTTAATTAACGAAGGAAGCATCCCAGAAAAGCGTAATTGGTCTCAATAATCTTATAAAAATAGCGCGCAACCGATCAAAGCATAATAAACTTTTTAACACACGCCATAAGAAAAATACTTAATTAAGCTTTACGCGGAACATTGCATTAAAAATTCCAAGTTGAGCTAATTTTTTACTCAAATCATAGCAAATTGGGTGTCGTTAGACTCGGCATTTCATCAACTATTGATTGCGACTAAAACCAAGTCGCTAATTGATCACGCCGCTCAATTAAATGCTATAATTACAAAATATATCGAAATCGGGCAAAACATCCCTTCTACTTCGACCAATGAGCGTCGAGATCGCGTTGGACAAAGGACTGGCTCCTTTAAATAGTCAGACGCTGGCAGTAAGAATTCACTCAATCCAGGAGAGTCGAACCAGCACACTCAGCCAAGGAGAGTCCACCAGCCGCCACTTCAGCTTCCAGGACTACCAGCAGCCACTTCAGCTCCAGGACCAACAGCCGTTTCACTGGACTTAGCTGTCTGCCGCCTTCGTGGGACTTGGAGTTCGAGCCACTTTAGCTTCCAGGACCAGCTAGCAGCTCCCGCCTCTCCAGAGCCTATCATCTTCGTGGACTTAGAGCCGATCCATTTCACTGGACTTAGCTGTCTGCCGTCTTCGTGGGACTTGGGATTCGAGCCACTTCAGCTTCCAGGACCAGCTAGCAGCTCCAGCCTCTCCAGAGCCTATCCCCCTCGTGGACTTAGAGCCAATCCTACGCATTGGACTCTGCTGCCTGCCGTCTTTGGAAAGCCACTTTAGCCAGCCGCCGCCTCCGCCCAGGAGATCCGCACTGCCGCCGACGTTGCCGCCGCCGCTGCTCACAGCCCGCCGCCCCGTCGCCAGTCGCCACCGCCGCCGCTGCAACCGCAGAAGGAAGCCGCCAGCCGCCGCCTCCGCCCCGGAGATCCGCACTGCCGCCGACGTTGCCGCCGCCGCTGCTCACAGCCCGCCGCCCCGTCGCCAGTCGCCACCGCCGCCGCTGCAACCGCAGAAGGAAGCCGCCAGCCGCCGCCTCCGCCCAGGAGATCCGCACTGCCGCCGACGTTGCCGCCGCCGCTGCTCACAGCCCGCCGCCCCGTCGCCAGTCGCCACCGCCGCCGCTGCCACCGCAGAAGGAAGCCGCCAGCCGCCGCCTCCGCCAAAGGAGATCAGCACTGCCGCCGACGTTGCCGCCGCCGCTGCTCACAGCCCGCCGCCCCGTCGCCAGTCGCCACCGCCGCCGCTGCAACCGCAGAAGGAAGCCGCCAGCCGCCGCCTCCGCCCCGGAGATCCGCACTGCCGCCGACGTTGCCGCCGCCGCTGCTCACAGCCCGCCGCCCCGTCGCCAGTCGCCACCGCCGCCGCTGCAACCGCCGAAGGAAGCCGCCAACCGCCGCCTCCGCCAAGGAGAACAGCACTGCCGCCGACGTTGCCGCCGCCGCTGCTCTCAGCTCGCCGCCCCGTCGCCAGTCGCCACCGCCGCCGTTGCAACCACTGGAGGAAGCCGCCGGCCCCGCCTCCGAAGGACCACACCCGCTTCCAATCGCGGATGCCAATCCGCCATTTTTTTTTCTTTTTCTGTATATAAATGTTACCTAGTTATAAGCTTATTTGTATGTGTAAATATAATAAACTTTGTTCCAATCAAATCCAGTGTCTAGCTGAGGGTAACGCCCACCCTCCTCTTCCGAAACCGACGCCATTGCAGTAACCCTACCGCTGAGCATAGACGTAGGCTTGTTAACCTATGCAAGCAAACACCAAGTCGCTATCTTATCGGGTCTAAGAGATAGTCAGGAATTTGTAAAAACACAGTTTACCCCTTTTCACCCCCTTAGGGTTAAAATTTTCAAATTCCCTTACACCCCTTTCTAAATATTTTAAAAATACATCTATATGCCAAAACAGAATGTTCTAACTTAATAAACATAGGAGATACGAAAGGTTCTTTAATTCACCCCTAATCCAGATTTGAGGGGTTGATTAGGGCAAAATCCTGATTGGCATTTTTAGACACTTGTATTGGATACCTATGCAAGCAAACACCAAGTCCATATCTTATCGGGTCTAAAAGATATTGTGGAATTCGCGAAAATACAGTTAACACCCTTTCCCCCCTTAGGGGTAAAATTGTAAAATCCCTTAAACCACTTTTTAAATATTTTAAGAATACATCTATATGCCAAAAGAGGAATGTTCTAACTCAATAAACCTAGGAGTTACAAAGGGTTCTTTAATTCACCCCGAATCCAGATTTGAGGGGTTGATTAGGGCAAAATTCTGAAATGTGTTTTTAGATAGTTTTATTGGACACCTATGCAAGCAAACACCAAGTCGCTATCTTATCGGGTCTAAGAGATAGTCAGGAATTTGTAAAAACACAGTTTACCCCTTTTCACCCCCTTAGGGTTAAAATTTTCAAATTCCCTTACACCCCTTTCTAAATATTTTAAAAATACATCGACATGCCAAAACAGAATGTTCTAACTTAATAAACATAGGAGATACGAAAGGTTCTTTAATTCACCCCGAATCCAGATTTGAGGGGTTGATTAGGGCAAAATCCTGAATTGCGTTTTTAGACACTTGTATTGGATACCTATGCAAGCAAACACCA